>CM019148.1:54939451-55113103 GCA_009733165.1 Naja naja
GAGATTCTTTTTTCCAACTGTCATGTACTGAAGTCTGAGAGTGGTCCATTGGTTTGTGCATTTTCAGTTTGATCAGTTCATTATTCTCTATCTTCTTCTCTCACTCCTTCAATCAGAATGTTTGCCAAATGGCTGGCAGCAGTGGTGGGATTCTTTTTTTTTTTTACTACTACAGTTCTGTGACATGGCTTGGTAGGCGGGCAGGGGAGGATACTGTAAAATCTCCAGTCAGAGGTGGTATTTGCCGGTTCTCCAAACTACTCAAAACTTCCCAGCTACTGGTTCTCCAGAACTGGTCAGAACCTGCTGAATACCACCTCTGGCTGGCAGGTAATGTTTCGTGTATTAACCTTCCCTTAATATTTGTTTCTCCAATCTTTAATTTTCATAGAAATTCCACTGGGCATATGTATCTTCTACATACCATTTGCGCTTTTCCCTTTCAAGGTAAGCATGACTATGCAAGGTGCAGAAATGGAGTAAGAAATAGTAAATGCATGATGTAAGAAAAAGAAATGTAGCTAAATGGGATTTAAAGCAACAGTAGTTGTTATACTTTTCTCTACCTTTCTATCTTTGCTCTGCAAAGTCCCTATATTAGCTTTTGTTCAATAATCCTCCTATCTCTTTTTTTGGAGATTTTCTCAGTAACTGTATTAAATCATGACTTTATCAAGCAGCCTCTTCCTTCTGACCCATTCATTCTTTCTTGCATATTTGTTTTTGTTAAATAATAATAATTGAGTTTGGCCTGGATCTTTTAAACCTATATCTATTTCAGAGTCATTCAATAAATTGCAATGCCAAGTTGTGTCAGATCAAAACAGATTTATTTATAACAGAACAATCAATAATTATATTATTCTTAAATATCTACAGAGTCTTTTCTTCTTTCGGTCCTCTTAAACAGTCCTTCAAGGAACTAGAAGTTACTATGAGAGATTCACAGTTCTTCCTCTCATAACCTCTTCTTAGATATAACTAACCTCTTTAGAAAGTCCCTTTCTCTTTAGGTTATAGATCTTCTCTCAGATCTCTTGCTATATCTTCTCATACACAGACCTCAGTCTGTCAGATCCTAATATCTCCTCAGAGTCTTGGATCTTCTCAGTATCTCCAATCTCCCTCAGACAAAATGAGTCTCCACAGAATCTCCTTAGAATCTCCTCATTTTCTTTCTCTTTTGAAAATGACAGTTGACAGCCCTTTTATACTTAGGGGCGTGTCCTACAGTATCACAGTGAGGTGCTCAATGCCACCCTGTCATTGGTAGGTTTGATCACCCCATCAAACTCTACTAATTTGTAAACTGCATAGTAACTCCAGAAAGTTCTACTTTCTGACAATCCCCTTCTCTATGCATTTACAGAATTTTTTTTACACATAAATATATTGGGCTATATATATACACACACTATTTACAATCATTGAAACAATTATACTTACATAGTTAAAGGTAATTTTTCTAGCAGGTACATGTGTTGTTCTCTAGGCAAGGGCTTGAAAATGTCAGTGATCTGTTCCTTCGTTTCAGTATATATTGTCTTTATGAAACCTGTTTTAGACAACTGTCTAACATGCTTATATTTTATGTCTATGTGCCGTGATCTGTGGCCTCTGCTTCAGCTTTTGAAATTTCAATTGCTGCAAGATTATCCTCGTGGATAATTATAGGGTATTCTGGTTCTCCCCATAAACTCTTCAAGAGTTCATCGAACCATACTAGGTTGTTGGAGACTTTAGACAAGCATGTGTACTCAGCCTCAGCTGTTGAGGTGGCAATTAACTTTTGCTTACCTGAGTACCAATGTACTGGACATTTATTAAGATATACAATATAACCTGAAGTACTCTTCCTCAATTTGGTATCAGCTGCCCAATCAGCATCAGAGTAGGTGTGGAGTTGAGGAATTTCTGAAACGTAAGGCTCAAGTAAGAGTGAGAGATTCGCTGTGCCTTAAGGTATCTAAGAACCCTCTTGATACCAGTCCAATGTATTTGTTTGGGATTTTCAGAATGCCTAGATAGTATATTTATAGATAGGCTGATGTCAGGCCTAGTCCAACCTGCTATATACAAGAGTGAGCCCAATACGGATTTGTACAGAGTTTTGTGTACACAATCCTCACTATCACTATACATGTTTCTTGGGAAATCTGTTTACATTGGAGTGTCACAGGGCTTGGCCTCTGCCATGTTGCACCTGTCAATCAAATCTAAGATTTTATCCCACTGAGAAAGCTCAAATCCTTTTTCAGTTTTTGTGAACTGAACCCCAGAAATTTGTCAATCTGGCCTAGAGGCTTCAGTGCAAACTTTCTACTTACCTGATCAGAGAAGGATTTACTCCTCTCCTCTGATTTGCTGATGTACAAAATGTCATCAACATACACAAGGACAGTCTCCTTGATACCATCTTGTTGCCTGATGAAAACACATTCATCAGCTGGTGAGGTGGTGAAACCTATTTGCCTTAGACACTGGTAAGGCATTCATACCACCTTCTCCCAGACTGTTCAGACCATAGAGACTTTTGTTAAGAAGCCAGATTTCATCTTCTCTATGATCTACGCCGAGGTGCCCTTACATAGATTTCCTTGTCCAATTTGCGTGCAAATAGGCCGTTTGTACATCAAACTGCAGAACACTCTCCCCATGTATGCCGCTATGGTGAGAGCTGTCTTACACTCTCAGGGTGTACTGTGGGTGAGAAGGTGTCATCAAAATCCTCAGGGTACCTCTGCGAGAATCCCTGTGCCACCAATCTCGCCTTGTATAAGAAGTTCCCATCATCCAGTGGCTTCTTCTTATAAACCCACCTTGTGCCAATTGCTCTTCTTATCTTTTGGCAATTTAGCAGGGTGAACACCTCCAGCTTCCTGAGGCTGTTCATCTCCAAATCCATAGCAGCATGCCAATTTCCCTGCTCTTTTGGAGATAGCTTTAAACGTCCTCATATCTTTGAGGAGTGATCGATGCCAAATTTACATTAGTGATGAAGTCACTAAACCTTTCAGGTTTCTTATTTCTAGTAGTCCGGATTGGTCTACTAACTGGCTCCTGTTCACAATTTGAATCATCCAAATTGTCCAAATTGTCACCAGCTTCATCACTATTAATTTTACCAGTTTTAATTTTGGGATGCCCTTCTTCCGGGCTTCCCCACTTGCTTCTTGAGGATTCCTTTAGGGCGTGGAGATTGACCTCTCTCCACTACCTCCTGAGCCAGATGTGTCACCATCACTAGATGGGGTTTGCAACACATTTTATCTTTGCTGGCCGAATCATGGGCTTGTTTGGGAGCCAGAATCTCATTGGCATGGATTCTGCTCCAGTTTGTGCTCTCATAGAAGATGGCGATCTTGATATGACAATCCTTTCGTCATTTCCACAAAATTTGTAAGCCTTGGACCCAGGCTCATACTCTATGAATCTTAATTTGATCGACCTCCTGTCCCCTTTCTTCCTTAACTCCTTGGGGACATGCACATCAGCCATCATCCCAAATACATGCAGATGTCTTAAACTAGGTTTGCACCCATAGACCATCTTATAGGGGTTTTCTACAACACTCGACCATACTCTGTTGAGAGTGTAGTTGGCATACAATATGGCCTCCGCCCAATATGCAAAATTTAGGCCAGCATCCTCAAGGCATCTCATCATTGATTGGAGAACCCCTTTCTCCTCTCTGAAACCCGTTCTGGAATGCGGAATAAGGAGCTGTCCTAAGGTGGACTATTCCCCGCTCCTTCAACCAGACAGAGAAGTTGTTAGAATTGAACTCAGTACCTCTGTCTGTCAAGATTCTCTGAATCTTGATTTTGTGCTGGCTTAGGATCAAATTATAAAATTCCCTGAATTTTGAGAAGGTCTGATCCTTGGATTTGAGGGGTATACAAACCCATATCTACTATGTCATCCACTATGGTGAGAAAGTAGATGTTCTTACTGAGGGAGGGTTCAATGGACCCACCAGGTCCATATGCACCAGCTCAAAATGTGTTTGATTGCCTCTGGGATTTTCTGGGCGCTGGCTTCACCCTGGACTTGGCTCCCCTGCAAACAGAGCAATCCATGAATACATTACAACTTTTTACATTCAACCCCCTAGAGCACTCAGGTATCCTCTGCACAATCGGGAAACTGAGGTGACCTATCCTCCTGTGTAGGAGATGGGCACACTCATCGCAGGGGTTTGCCAATGGACAAGGTCTTGGCATCCTTAGACTGTTCATCACTGTGCTCTGTGACAAACCTTACATGTTTGGCTTTATTTGCATTACAATTAGTTTTCCCCTTCTCTTGTGTATATCCCTCATGGTCAACCTCAGGCTCTACTTGGGAGTCACCATCTGGATCACCAGCATTGACCTGGTTGCTGGCACCAGACTCCTCAAGCTTTGTAATGGGGGAGTAATATGGTAGGTTATTGATTCTAATAACCTTTCCCACCATATCGCCATCCTTGGTTACCATGGCTTCTCCTTCTGAGAAGATTACTTTTACATTACATTTTTCAGTAAGTTTTAAAATACTGAGAAGGTTATGTTCCAGCTTTGGAACATATAACACATTGTCAATGTTATCAAGCCCATGTATACTTACATTCCCTATACCTGTGGCCTTTGTTCTTAGGCCATTAGCCACGGTTACAATGCTATCATGGTCAACCAGGTCATTCAACAGCTTGTTACAAACCATGTGCTAGCACCACTGTCCAGCAACCATAATTGCTCATGTTTCTGCTTGGTGAGCCTGGGGTAACTCGTCTCAGATATACTTGTGAAGTCATTTTGCTTGTACTGGTTCCTTTTGTTGCTTACATAGCCCCCTTTACCCCTTCTCTGGTTGACAGGTTTTGTTTGGGGGTTCCTTTTAGGAGTGGGTGACCTCTTTCTGTTTCTACTGTTTGAGCATCCTCTTTGATTTGTCCTTGGGCCCACAACTTTAGGACAATCCCTCCTAAAGTGTCCCATTGATCCACATCCATAGCACTCACCAATTGTGTTTACTCTATTGGGACTTCCAGTCCCACTAGTCATCCCCTTTTCTTTATGGAAGGCTGCCCTATCCTTCCTGAAATTAAATTCTGCAATGAGCTTGCCAGTCAGAACTTCCAGGGATATACCATTATAGTTGGAGTTATCCAATTGGGAAATAAAATTGTCCCAACTGGCATCCAAGGAATTAATAATGATACTTATTAAACTCCGTTCAGAGACGGATTCCCCCCTTGAATTTAATTCCTCCCTCATCCTCTTTAAATTACAGAGGTGCTCATTGATATCCATTCCAGCCCTTAATTTGGACGAATGGAATTCTTGGGAAATTCTGGCTGTGGCATTACAATTCTTAGAATTAAACATGTTAAATAAAATTTCCCAAAGCTCACATACAGTGAGACCATGTGGGATGCTAGTGTAAAGTGCTGGATCAATTGAAAGGAGAATCAGACAAAAATATTATGGTGAAGCATGTCTACTTCCATAGACCAGGGCTTGTGAGGAGGATTTATTAGTAAATCAAGCCCATTTTCCCTCATTAGTATCACCTGGATCTTCCTGGCCCATTCATGCAAGTTTCTCCCAGAAACAGACAGCTTATTAAAACTTAAAGGCAACAAGTTAGCATTTCCCTCTGTAAAAGAGTTACTTTTGTATTCATTGAGCTGGTATCCCCTGTCAGCACAATAATGGAGGGGTATGGTAACAGCAGGCCTGTTCCCCATTGGCCTAGACGTGAGCAATTGCTCCTCCCAGATGGGAGGGGAGCAAAACCTTTGCACATGTGCAGAGCTCATTCTGGCTTGGCCTTCGCAGAAGAAGGAGCTCATCGGTTGAGCTTCTGAGGTAGGCCTCTGGCCTGCCTTGGGAGGTTCCAACTGGGCATGCAGATGCCATTTGAAGAGGAATGATGCTGGAGAAGGGGCTCTTCGCTGGGGCTTCTCCAGAAAACCTCGGCCAGGTAAGCAAGCCACAGGGGTGGTGCCTGGGTAGGCCAGGGGTTGGCAGCATAGGGGCGTGTGTGCTGGGAGCCTTCCTTGCAGGTCATGGTAGCCTGGGGCTCGTCTAGATGACCGCAGGTAGAACGGGTCCCATCTCGGCTGCAAGTAGACCAGGGCCTCTCGGGTGTAAGAAATTTGTTCCAAAGGCCATGTTTAGAGTTTTTAAGGCCTTTTGGATTTCTTCCTCAGTAGGTGAGCTGTTTTCTGCTTGTTGCTGGGCTGTCATTGCTGGTGGGGTCAGCCTTTGGGCTGGCTGGCTATTGTGGGCTGCTGCAGTGGTAGGCTGCCAGGAGAGTAGCTCTTAAGCTGTAGCCATGCTGGCTAGGCAGGGTCTGTTCCTCAGCTAGGAAGGTGGCAGGCGCCATTTTAAAGTGAGATTTTGAATCTCCTGCCTTTGGGCAGCCATTTTGTTGGGTGGGAAAGCTGAAAGAGAGTGCTTTTGGCTTTCTGCACTTGTCATGCCAGCAGCTAATGGGGTTTCAGGGCAGGACTGGGTGACCCTTACCAGTCTGCTGTCTTCATGGGCCTCAGTCCTGGCCCTGACTGCTTCCTCCAGTGCAATCTGGTGGGCTGGATTGCAGAGATCTGGAGCCATGAGTGAGTGAGAGGTTTTGACAGCTTTCAGGTTCCTTTCCACGTTGCTTGCTGTCTCAGACTCTGTTTCTGTTCTGTTTTGTGATGCCAGGAGCCTTGCTTTGGCTCTGGCCATCACCCTGGCACTTTTTCTGGTAGTTTTTAGAGTTGGCATTTTTGAATGACTTGAAGATAGATAGGTTTAACTAACCATCCTCTGCTACCAAATTGTTAAATAATAATAATTGAGTTTGGCCTGGATCTTTAAACCTATATCTATTTCACAGAGTCATTCAATAAATTGCAATGCCAAGTTGTGTCAGATCAAAACAGATTTATTTATAACAGAACAATCAATAAATATATTATTCTTAAATATCTACAGAGTCTTTTCTTCGTTCGTTCCTTTTAAACAGTCCTTCAAGGAACTAGAAGTCACTTTGAGAGATTCACAGTTCTTCCTCTCATAACCTCTTCTTAGATATAGCTAACCTCTTTAGAAAGTCCCTTTCTCTTTAGGTTATAGATCTTCTCTCAGATCTCTTTGCTATATCTTCTCATACACAGACCTCAGTCTGTCAGATCCTAATATCTCCTCAGAGTCTTGGATCTTCTCAGTATCTCCAATCTCCCTCAGACAAAATGAGTCTCCACAGAATCTCCTTAGAATCTCCTCATTTTCTTTCTCTTTTGAAAATGACAGTTGACAGCCCTTTTATACTTAGGGGCGTGTCCTACAGTATCACAGTGAGGTGCTCAATGCCACCCTGTCATTGATAGGTTTGATCACCCCATCAAACTCTACTAATTTGTAAACTGCATAGTAACTCCAGAAAGTTCTACTTTCTGACAGTTTTGCACTGAGATCCTCATTCATTCTCTATTTGATCAATTCACCTCAGTATATTCCTTTTGTATTTTCTATTCAGTTAGCACCCACTTTTGATCCTACTTTTGTTTCTTTATGATGAAAGACTTCTAAAGTAATTTACTCCCATTGGATTCAAGTTAATTTTTGTATTTTTCCTGTTAAAACCATGATTGGCTACAAAGGTCAATATCTATGAGACCATGATGGCATATGGAAGATTGCTGCTTGGAATTTAAGGGGAGTATGTGATAAAGAGCATCTGTTTAATGCATACTTCAATATGCATTTAATTGGTTATATTGAGAATTTGCAACTGACAGCCAAGCGTGCTTTATCTGAGTTGACAAATGCTTTTGGCAAACTTTCCTTTAACTCTCTTTTAATACACTTTTTATTTTTTCACTTTTTTCTACTGAACCACAAATTTCAGTTTCAATCTTACCTGGAAGTATAACTTGTAATTAACTTCGAAATCATTCCAATTTATCTGACTTGTTTGGCATCTACTACAAAGATAACTAAGGTTCATTGGATCCCACAAAGGTAACTTATGTCTTTCATTGAATTATCAGGAAGCTCTGGAGGAAGAGCAGAAGAGGGAGCAAAACAAGAAAAAGCAGTTGTCTAGGTGAAGTCAAGGAAACTAAAAGGCTGGCATCATAATTCTGAACACTATATAAGAGATACAGCGATTTCATTTAATAAAAGAAATTACACATATTTCAAACATATATGTAAGATGACTCAAACCTACAAATATTTCTGCATGATTTATGTTAACCATATATAAATAATTCAATAGGGGTCACTGTACAGGTAGTTACCATTTGTTCAAAGTTACAACAACACTGGGGAAAGTGACTTTTGACTGTTTTTCACACTTATGACCATTGCAACATTGCCATGGTCATGTGATCAAAATTCAGAGGCTTGGTACCTGACCCATATTTATGAGATTCCTTTTCATAACCTTCTAACAAGCTAAGTCAGTGGGGAAGCCAGATTCACTTAACAATTGTGTTACTAACTCAACAACTGAGGTGATTCACTTAACAATCTGTGTGGCAGGGAAGGTTGTAAAATGGAGCAAAATTCATTTAACAAATGTTTTACTTAGCAACAGAAATTTTGGGTTCAATTTTGGGTCACAAGTTGAGGACTATCTGTACAGCTTGCATCATATGTACCCAGTGTGAAGTCTGGAGCACTACTGACTACCTTTTATATGCTAGTTTAGCATATACTGAATAATTATTATATTCTAATCCATTTCTGAGATTACTAGCATTAGTAATTCGTATAGTATTAGTAATGCATGTTTGCTTTTCTTTCTCTCTTCTTAGTATAGTTGTTCATACTCTAAGTGTCCCAAAAAACATGAAGTTCCTTATTGTAACTTTTAATTGTCTTTAACAACTCCCGTAATTCAGCAAGCTTTAGTATTCAGAATGATCTACCAGGGTTTTTCTCTATACAGTGAAAATATTATAATATATAATGTAAAGCTGTCATAGTGATTAAATTTCCAAGTTACCAATACTGTAATATGAAGTATTTCATTAATATGCATGCACATTATATAGCAAAGCAACTCAAGCTGAGGAAAATCTGACCAGAACTTTCTATTGGATATATTAAAAATAAAAGTATTCAAAAATTAGTCACTCTACTACACTTTCAGCATTGAGAGACTTTAAGAGACAATGAGAAATCTTTGAGACATATGAAAATTATACAATGAATTCAAAAGAAACACATAACAAGCTAATTGAGCATCTGAACTAGAAGAAGGCAGTACAGAGAGTATTAGAATGAACGGTATCTTAAGAGTCTAATTTTAAAAGTATCTCCTTGGCTGTGAAATATTTTTAAAACAGATAGTTTAGTGAAAATTGAATCCATTCAACAATATAGTTCCCACACAGCTAAATGGACTTTTAATAGCTACAGACTGCATTTAACATTTCTGGTAAGGGTCAAGAGACAAAAAATCTGGTACAGCAATGTCTACATAAAGGTGAGATTTTGGAAGGAGATGGTACCTAGTTTTGTGAAGGTATAATCCTATTTTCCAATCCTTTAATACTAGCTCTGCTCTGGCTCAAGAGATTGGGAAGGAAGTTGGAGAGGGGCTTAGAAAGGAGCACTTGTCAATATTCTGAGCTGGTATTTAACTACTTCTGAAGGTTTTCTTCTTCACTTTGTAGCATCTAGTTAGAATTTCGTTTTTCTTTGGCCAATTTCTTGCTACTCCACACTTAGTTCCATTAAGTTTGGTTTTCAGAGAGTTATCCTACTGATGGACAAAGCACCTTCATATCATTTATTTCCAACATTCTGTTGCATTGGAAAGAATTAAAAGAGTAAATCTCTATGTTATTTAGAGATTGCATAAAAATACTAGCAAAACTACTAGAATGAAAAATAAAATCAAAATATTAGATTTTACTTTTCTGTAAGACTATTTTAAGTAATTAAAATTCATTTAACTAAAACTAATTTTAATAGCTTAAGTTCAGAAGACATATTGCAAATCTGTATCCCCATCATTCAAAATATATGAACCATCAGATCTAGGGTACTTCTTCCCAGAAATTAATAAAAACTGCATTTTGATTATTAAAAGTTACCAGTTTCATTAAAGCCAATATACATATTCAGTATGTATATGACTGAACAAGAAAAGGATTAACAGAAATACTCCATTGCTGTAGGGAAGAGTCTTTTATATCCCTGTGGAACTGTTCAATGCTAAGTTTTCCCAACCTTTTTCCCATAGCAACATTGACCCCAAAAAAGAGAAAAAAGATTGATTTCAGGCATGATCAAAACATCAAAAAAGGTAAGTTAAGAAACTCACAGAACCTTTTATTTCACAGGGAAATGAGCTTTTTCATATAAGAGTGCTTTTTACTTTGAAATGGAAATATCAACATCTAAAATTGAAATATATTAAAATTCATACTAGGAAAGCTAAAATGTAACTCAATCCTTTATTTATTTTAGCACAAAGTTTTGGATGTAAATACCATTATCATTTTTTTTATTTGGAACCAATAACACTGGAAACATATTTTTTTAAAAAAATATTTTGTACTATTCTTTGCAGAAGTCTTCCAATGTCCAGTAGTAGAAAAAAACATAAAAGCGATCACCATTTACTTACAGAGGAAAATGGTTTACAGAAACATATTTATGCATTTTTATTTCCTTGGATTAATGTCCGCACATACATCACACATTTTTATTTACAAAACATATACAGATGGTTTTCAATTTACAACCATTATTTAGTGACCCCTTAAAGTTACAATGGCACTGAAAAAAGTGATCATTTTTGGCCATTTTTCCACACTTGCATCCACTGCAGCATTCTCTTGGTCACATGATCAAAATTTAGGCATTTGCAACTGGCGTGTATTTATGATGGGTTCAGTGTCCCAGGATTCATGCAACCTTCTGAAAAATGAAGTCAATGGGGAAGCCAGATTCACTTAACCATTGTGTTACTAATTCACTTAACAACTGTAGCAAGAAAGGTTGTAAAATGAGGCAAAACTCACTTAGCAATGGACATTTTGGCCTCAATTGTGGTTGTACATCAAGGTTGTACCTGTATATACATTTGTTGCAGGTTTCCTTCTAATCCAAAAGCTCACATCCTGCAGACCTGAATGATGAAAAATGTAGCAGCAAAAACACGGAGAGCAAATGAATCCTGCCTCACTTAAAAGTTTCATCAACGCAACACCAGTGTCCTCTTTCCTTTCTTACCATGTTGTGAAGCTTCCTGCTCTAAAGAAAAGACCATGGATATTGGATACAGTTTTTCCTCTAGAGCTCAGCCCCTGTTCCATTGTCTGCTTTGTGGATTTCCCCTTGATTTCAAAAAGTGAAGGTGACATTTTCACATTCTTTTTCTTACTGCTTAAGGGGAAGTTTTGCTATCTCTTTCCAATAGCAGCTCATTGTGAGGGAGGTTTTGGGGGGAGGGTGATTTTCCCCTTTACTCCAATGAGGAAATGGAAGAATAAAGGCAGGGCTAAAAATATCAGAGATTATTTAGTGCAGTGGAGTCCAACCTTGGCAATTTTAAGACCCATGGACTTCAACTTCCAGAATTCCCCAGGCAGCCATGCTAACAGAGGAATTCTGGGAGTTGAAGCCTGCAAGTCTTGAAGTTGCCAAGCTTGGACACTCCTGATTTAGTACTTCCTCATGGGCCAGTTGGAGGAAGTGCTACATACCTCAAAGAATGTGAAATTAAAAAGTTCACCAAGTCCTGCATAGTAGCATGAAAATGTTATTCATGGTGCGTAGGATTAAAAAAAAGGAGTTATATGGAATGGACTTCAAGAATTTAACGAAAACATGACATAAAGTAATTCTTTTTCTTTATGAGGCAATTTTCCCAACGTCCCTTTCAGAATAGGGCAGGAAATTCTGTTAGAATTCAGATTTTTAAAAACATCACAGATGAATATCCTCACACTTTCATACTATCTTTTGCAAATCACTAAATTTTCTTAGAAGTTGGAAATTCTTGAGATTATCAGGCACATGAAATTTCACTTCAAAAATAATCTGTTCATGATTATTCCTTTCCCTGCATTACATATCTTCTGCACAAACCCTCCCAATTAACAGAAGAGAAAAAATATATATAAGCTAAGCCTTATCTTTAACACAATTGCTTAGAATCTTTTCCTTATATTCTACTGCAGCATTTCCAGGGGAAGAGAAGGGGTCAATCACCATATACACTGTATTTTTTCCCCTAAACATACTACTTAAATCATGAAAAATATATTTTTTCCTACTATGTCTTGAGAATTATCAAAATTTAATAGTGTATATTTCCATGCAGTATGCATACAGTTCCTTACATATTTCTTGCATAAGATAATGGTTACACATTGCTATATTGTTTCAGTGTGTGTGTGTGTGTGTGTGTGTGTGTGTGTGTGTGAGTGAGTCCCACTTTTATTATTTTTATAAGTAACTCAAGATGTCCAATATATCCAACACACCTTCATCCTGCTATTTTCACCACAACAATAACCCTGTGAGGTGGATTGGGCTGAAAGAGACTGGCCCAAAGTCACCCAGCCTGCTAAGGCAGGATTTGAACTCACAGTCTCCACTTTCTAGCCTGGTGCCTTAACCACTGGACTAAACTGGCTGTCTCCAAATAAAAAGTGGTACAAATTTCTTTCCTAAGCAACTTCCCCTAAAAAAAACTATTCAACTCAAGTTGATATTAAACTATATATTGCCTAATACATGCTAATCATTCTCTCACATTTCCAGCAGTAAGTTCCCATTTCATATTTAGTAATAAAATATTGCAAATCTAAAAAAAATATCCACAGAATTTAGATCACTGCATTAACAGAAAGTTCTTCATTTCCTTAAAAAACGTTTTGTAATGCTATACATATCCCCAAAACTATCACAGATCTACAAATCCTTGACACAATTACAGGAATAGTGTATATACATACTCACACTATAAGTTCACTTGGACTTATTTATTTATTTATTTATTTATTTATTTATTTATTTATTTATTCGACTTATATGCCGCCCCCTCTCCGAAGACTCGGGGCAGCTTGCAATTAAAATACAGCAATAAATAAATTAATTTAAAAAAGAATTAAACAATTAAGCTGAATTAAAATTTAAAATCCCCAACTAACCCCCAACCCTGGAGAATCAGCACAGCCCAGATTGTAAAAAGAGCCAGGTTTTCAAATCATGGCGGAAGGTGCGGAGATCGGGAGCCAAACGGAGCTCAAGCGGAAGAAGATTCCACAAAGTGGGAGCCGCCACAGAATAGGCCCTCCCCCGGGTCGATGCCAAGCGACATTGTGTCGCAGGCGGCACCCGAGGAGACCCCCTGTGTGCCCTTACAGGGTGGTTAGCATTTGATATTGGGAGGAGCCGTTCCCGTAAATAACCTGGACTCATATTTCTTATGAGAATGACTGCATCCTGAAGGCAGAATCAAGTGTTGTTATGCATTAAGCTCCGATATATCCTCAATATTGCAATCTAATTCCCACATTATCATTTCTGACTGATACACTAATTCCAATATTTTATCTCAGGCAGATGTCTTTTGAAATCTTTCCATCAAGCATCTTCTCTACCTTATTTTGTAGACCATAGTAACTGGAAATTGCTACAAATATCAGCCTGTAAATAATCAGGCCTTCACTTGTATGTTTTTATGAGAAAGGACATAAATTATATATTTTACATGTTTCATACTTAAAATGAAATCTGTGTTATTCTGCATATTCCAGGAGCACAACAGGACCACAAAGTATCTCTTTAAAAAATTGGTTAACCATTGGGTTAATGCTTCACTGTGGGGTTCTGAATGTTCAGCCAGCTAAGCTGGCCTCAGGGTTCTAAATATTCAGTTTACCAAATATAATCATATTTCATGCAGTCAAAAATACTTACAAAAATTAAGTTACCATAGACAAGAAAAATCACACTTTAATCACAAATGCCTCAGTTTAATGAAGGTATATATTTATTAATCAAAGTTAAGTCAGAGTTCAATCATATCAAGCACTCAAGTTCTAACTTAGATATGATGCATTTGCCTTGTATCACCAAATGGTAAATAAAGCACTGGATAGCATTCAATATTTTCTCATGTATCTGAGTTTTTAAAAAAACAACAACAATGTACATAAATTATTAGAGGACTGGGAATACCAAGTAGAATTAATTTAATCTCCCAACTTTGAAGCTTGTTAAATTTGGTTATTCAGAGCTATATCTGGAATTGGAAAGTCTAAAATGAACAACAGATGTCTGTTCTTCTACTGATTTTTTCATCAAGAAACAAATTAAGGTGTGTGAGATATTGGATTGGTGTCTACTTTTAAATAAGTTTTAAAACCTCCACAAAAATATTTATTTCTTTACATGTCTATCAAATTTACATGGCTAGCCATCTTACCAAAAGTTACTCTTGGAACTTTACAAGATATAAAATAATAAATACAAAATCCAGTCATTATTAAAAGGCTTTTTTTAAATGGCACAAGAAATTTAAAATGGAGTATTGAAAACATATTGAAAAAAATATACTCTGCCTATGCTAATAATATCATTGACTCATGGCATGACCATTGCATCTGTAAAATGGTGAGTCAGCATTATAATGTAGGATGTGGATGGCAAAGATCTGAAAGATCTGGGATTCTTAAAATTGGGTAGCAGTGATTTTGAAGAAAATAAAACTGAAACTGTTGAAAACTGCCTTTGTTTTATTATTATTATGCAACAATGTAAGCACACAACAGCATCCAAATTCCACTTTTAGCATTGATTCTTGTATTATAATAAGAATAAAAAAATCTATTTTTCAAAAATGTTGAGAAGGAATGTTGAATATCTTTCTTGGTTCCTTGGGAATAAACATGTGAGATAAAAAGCATTTAACAAAGAGACTTCGTGGAAAACAACATAACTTGCATTTAACATGGATGTCTGTATATGGAAGAGCAATTGTAAGATTTTTAAAACTGTTATGCTAAACTGTAGCCACTAAAATTTGAAAAGAGGAAGGCATTTCAAATACCTTTTGACTCAGGCATGGAGCTAAATTTTTGATTTACAGATTTACTATATCTAAGGACAAGAATATTAACTATGGAATATACATTATGGAAACACTGAAATATAGATACAAGCATGGCCTAAAATTGTTAGAAGTAAAATGAACTGGATTTATATTTTGGGCTCAATAAGGTAGCAACTGAGAGGAAATATGAGGTATCTCCATACATTCTAATTTATTTGAAGAAAGAGATTCTGGCTAAGAGATTCTAACTGCTAAAATAACCATCTTTGGAATATTGAAATGCCCTTTTCCTTCCAGAATACACATTTCCACAAAGTTTCTGATATTTGTAAGCAAAAACCTCTTCTGCTTTGGCAAAATATTAATAATAAGGAAGACATGAACTGATGGTTGTAACTATAACAAATGTCATTATAAGGCAAGGTTGTGTCATTGGTTTAGCTACAAGGATATTTGTTTTCTTAGTAGTGGAAATATAATTGCCATGAGAGTTAATTCCCCATAAACAATGTTTTAAGTTGTACATGTGAATGTTGTTCCTCCAGTAAGCTGGTTAGAGCAAAGGGAATGTCTTCTGAATGTTTGAACTCATTTTGTGGATTAGAAACATCTTAAAACTTCAGATTTTGTTTACACAAAGCCCCACTAAATTGATATGGTTGAAAAGGCTAATACTTGTTTTCCCACCCATATCATGGTAAACCCTTTCAATCATATAGTTTCTGATAAAAGCTTAAGTCCATGCCCTATTGCTGTATGACTTCAACAGATGACTAAATGCAGAAGTTTGATGGGGTGATTCGATTCAAAGGTAATTCAATTGAATCACTCTATTGAAGCAGATCCATTAAACAGGGCAGCACAAAGCTTTTAGTTCCCTGATCTGAATAGCTGCTTTGCTTCAGCTGCTTCTCTGACAGTTCTGTGATCTTTTGCAGATGTGCAATACATGTGCTAAAGCCGCCTGCATTGCTGTACATACACAAAAGTCACTGGTCTCAAAAGAAAGTAACTAGTTGCAGGGGATTGGTTTTGCCTCATCATGAGGTGTTGCTAAAAACAAAAAAACAAAGCAACTTTAAAAATAGCAATAGCAAGCAATAGCACTTAGACTTACATACCGCTTCACAGTGCTTTTACAGCCCTCTCTAAACGGTTTACAGAGTCAGCATATTGCCCCCCAAAATCTGGGTCCTCATTTTACCCATTTCAATATGCAAAAGATGGACATTTTAGCAGTTAGAATCTCTTAGCCAAGATGGAAGGCTGAGTCAGCCTTGAGCCTGGTGAGATTTGATCTGCCAAATTGCAGTCAGCTGGCAGTCAGCAGAAGTAGCCTGAGGTACTGCACTCTAACTACTGTGCCACCATAGTTCTGTGATTTCAACATAAAACAGGAACTAGACCAACATGGCTATGGAACTTACATCATTGTTCCATCCATTGTGGCCCTTGCCTTTGCCATCTTTCCCCAAAATGTCCAGCATGACCAAGTCACCAATGTATTCTCCAAAATCAGCTCCAAAGAAAATGGATACAATGATTTCATAATTCTGTAGGTTTACAAATAAAAGGTGTGCAAACATTTACCCCAAAAGGAGATGGTTGCAGAATTGAAGTTTTGCCCATGTCACTAAGGAAGTAGGTAACTGCAGGGGCAAAGTTGCAGCAAGAATGTTAATAATATCTGCTTTAAATACTTACATATTGAACTTAAGGCCAGAAGAATCCTTGAAATACCAGCAGAAAATATTTTATGATATACAAAATATGAATAAAATTTGAAAAACTCCACCATCTAAACCCATTACTAAAACAAGCAGCTACCATTTTCAAATCATAATTTTGAACTACCCAAGCCAGTTTCAACTACTCAATTTTTATTTATATAAAATAAATCCAGGAAAGTTTGTCACACAGACTATTCACACTTTTTTCCCAGCTGTCAGTATAATGAATGGTAACCTTGATAGTGCATCTCCACCTTTTCCCACCAATCTGTGTGTAGAATAAGCATGATTTCAATTGTCTCATGGGCATCCAGAATGTCTACATGGTGTTAAAGAAAACCCTCTCAGTGAAGTTGCAAAGATGCCAATTCAGACTGAATAGCATTATGAGATAATATGGTTCTTGGTGCCCTGATTGGATGAGTGAGGTCAATTTGAAAACTGTAATCAAATGGGTTAGCAGTCTAAACCAATAGAATCAATCCAAAAAATGTTAGCAAAATTTTATAGCCATCAAGGGCTGCTTTTCATACTGATTTTTTAAAAAATGTATATGTGTTTGATCCTTCTTGCTTTTGTAATATTGACAGTCACAATCACACAGAGATCTTCATTTATGCTAAATTAAATATAGATAAAATACAGGCACCTCTGTTACTCAATCCATAACATGTTGGTGAAACACGTTGCTTCAAAAATGTGGCTACTCTGGCTAGCATATTATATGGTTAGACACATTTATAGAGAACTATTCTATCAATAACTTTTAGTAATCATAAACAAAATGGAATCTCCATATTTACTAATAGCTTCCTAATTGCCCTACAAAGCAATTTTCTCTTTATGCTACTTGCCAATAGCATCTTATCTCAGTGAGATACAACTAATGCTCATAATACATTTTTTCTAGATACATAAATTTAAGTTAACTTAGTGAGAGAGAATGAAAAATATTACTTTTTAACAGCTAAAATGGAAAAGGAGTTAATTGTACTTTAATCTATTCTAGTGGTTGGCAGAAACTGTTGAGGAAGCGTCTATGCTTCAGAGCAAAGCTAAATATATTTAAAACAGAAAACAGAAGTTATCCTTCTGAGAAAATCAGTGAAAGACATATTTATCACCTTAGAAAACAGATACATAATTCTAAACAAATGAAAATACTTTTATTTCATGAATTAACCTGTCTTCTCTTCTCTTATAAAAGCCCTGGCTTTTAAAGCTTAAATTTTATCTCTGTGTGACCCTATTGACACATCAAGAAAAATATTTTCTGAATAATTCTCATGATCCCTAGAAAAGCTGAACTAGTCACTATCATTGGCAGGTTGAGAATGGGACCAAACCTATGTACTACCACCAATTGACTTTCATTTAGAAATAGCACAGGGAAAGTTCTTGAGATTAAAAATGAATTTATCATGCTAATATGTTGAGGGATAAATATTAGGAAACAAAACAGTGAGAACTGCTGCATTCAATTGCAACCATCAAAATGGTTAGGAATTATACCACCACAACAAATGGAAGGTCACATTTTCCCTATTTCTGGTTTAGAATATTAACTGGGCAGATTCTTTCCTTTTTTCCTTTTTTTTAAAAAAATACATATTAAAGTAGAAATTTCCATTAGTTAAAAGAGTTTGCAAATATTCTAGTAAAACCACAAAGATAATGCTTACATTTTCACAATTTGCTAAAAAGAACCTTTAAATAAAATGTATCCCTAGGCAGAAGGATGCAGGTGCATTTGTCTAAAACTAACTCTTTCACTTTCATGAGATCACAGCAGATGCAGAAAAGTTAACAGATGTCCTATTGCTGGATGCAATTAAACTTGAATTAAGGTACTTTTATAAATATAATAGGCATCTTTATAGCTCTCAACTATATCATTTCCAAATTGGTTTGTAAAAAATCCTTAAAACAGTCTATATCCTGATACTGCATTTTTTAGAAAATGCAGTAAAATACATTGTTATTCAATACGGTAATACCAGAAAACCAATAAATGGTTTCAGTTATTGAGGAATTGGATAAAAATAGCCTATTGTCATTTTTTTCAGGACGGTAAATCAATAGATGATGAAAGGTTTTATTTGTTGTTACTACTGGAGTGTTGACTCTAGCAATAAGTGGGATGTGGACTGGAATTCAGGGAACAAGCACTTGAGTGATATGACGGAATTTAATGTTTTCAAAACTTAGGAACACTTGACTATGTTTACACTGCAAACATAAATGACATTACCTATAGAAGGCATTTGTTTTCCTCAAAAATGTTCATGGCTCTTTGTGAGAGTCTTGAAAGCCTCAATAATTATTAAGAATTTTCAATAAAATTGGCATCCCTCTTTTGGGGGGGAAACCATCACAGTAAAAACAGTATAAAATTAATTCATTGTATATGCAATGAATGAATATTCATTGTATATACTGTATCTATGGATATATAGTTAATCACACACAGCGATGTTCAGTATAAAATAAACTAGGGAATATGGGTTAAGACACATTTGTCACAGCATAGCAACATTAATGTAGCTACCAAGCAATAATGGGAAAAGTTACAAAGAAATTAATTTGTCTTAATCTGTTTATAAATGATACAACTAAGGATTGTTTAGAAGTCACAATAATTTTAGCATCAGTGAGAAGTATGAGGCTATTTAATTGCAAGTGTTCCATAATGGATGTTGAAACTGCAGTCTAAACACATTTACTAAAAAGAGAGTTCAACCAAACTCATTGAGATTAAATTCAAGTAAGTAATACAGTACATCACAAAGAGAAAAACAAGAAAAAAAGAATAGGAGAAAAGGACCAAAAGACAGGACAATGATAAATGTAGTGGTTCCAAGTCACAGCAACATCAGGAAGAAGTTGTGTGAGAAGCTGGAGATGTATCAGGGTGTGAAGGGTAATTCAAGGGGTTTCCTTGGATTGTTCCCCTCCTCCTGCAAAGGGACTCAGGGATGGCCAGAAGAAAAAGAGGCAGCTGGCTGGAGGGCCAAGCTTAAAACCTCAGTTCAATGATATTTTGAAGTCAAAAACTCAGTTCTATTATTCCCACTGATCCTGTGCTTTATGCTGATTAAAATCTGCAATTGTCAGAATTTCTTTCCTTTGTTTTACTAGAGTTCTTTTTGGGGTATGTTTATTTTTTGTATTCTATACCACAAAATTGGGCAGATTCTCATTTAATGTAAATTTGTAAACTTTAAGTAGATACAATTTATTTAAAAAAGAATAGCCTTCTTTTCTCATCTGTTGTTATTAATTTATTATTAATTATTCAGAGTGTTTGCTAATGTTGACATTTTTCTTATATCGTTTGTCCGTTTGGCATTGTTTCTTCATAGGAATCACATTTCTTTTTTGCTGTCACTGTGAATCACTGAGCAAAATAAAACTCATTTAATTAAATTTTATTCACTGATTTATAAAATTGATTTTCCCCCAACCCTTAAATGTATGCAAAATGTCCAATGTGGCCTTCAGATTGAAAAGTTTGAAGAACCCTGTTCTAGAACATCTATAAGCATGACAGAGTGTCTTATTTTTAACGAGGAAAGGCAAGTATCCCAAATGTGTCTAGTTCTGCTTCACTTATAAGGATAATTTATAATCCTCATGAGGATTTGCGGGGTGAAGTGAGTAAAACAAGACACAAGTAAGTCTTTTTAAAAAGCCACCAGGTAATGCAGCAAGTACTTGCTGATTAGCATCTTAAATCATGGTAAATTACACACTGCATGCTGGTGACTGGGTCATGGGAAATTATGGTGCTACATGATATCTCATTTCTTGAACTGAAAACAAATATAAATAAATTGCTGTAAGAATATCATTTATACTTAGGAATTTATCCTACTGTCTGACACGATGGATTTTTTGCTTAATGACAACTTTCAGAAGTTGAAAACAAGAAAAAAAATATTTTCTGCATTCAGCCTAATATATTTCAGTAAACTTCCAATATAAAGAATTTAAAATAGAACAAAACAAGAAAGCCCCTCACATATAAGAGCAAACAATGAATGAATGCAATGTGTTTGTGTGCATTGTCACACCTATTTATTTAATTCATTCACCCTTTTCTCCTCTGTTTAGAATTCAAAGCAGATATCAAAATTCTAGAGATATATGTAGGATATGAACACCTCTACTAAGCAGAGAAATTGGCATACTATAAATAAAATTTATTAATTTAACTGTTAAGCCTTGTTTCTTGCTGCCCAGAGACACTTGTTTGTGAGTTGGGCAGCTATAAATAAAATCTGATTTCATTCATATTCTTACTTTTAAAGCTTTTTAAACTTATCCTTCTTATAGTGGTTGGGAGCCACTGAATCTATAAAATAAAACCCCAAAGCCAAAATTCTACCACAGAAGTAGGGAATAGGCTCGTGGGTACCAAGCATTCAGTGTCTTTCAATGGTGATATCAAGGAAAAGGATAGTCAATAAAAGTTATATCAAATAGCAGAATTGGACACTTATTTAAAAAGTTGAAATAATGGCAGCAGTCCTTGTAACATTCATTCTTGCCAAGAAGAAAAATAAGATCATTTAGCTTGTCATCCCTGTATGATAATCTGTAGTCAACCATACGTTTATATTCAGTCATTAAAAGATTAGAATTTTTTATTTATTTATTTATTAAATGTAAAGGTCATTTCATTTCAAAGCAACTCTCGACAGCTTACAACATAAAAGCATTAAAATTGTACAACATGAATATTCCTAACCGTGCAAAATAACAATACAATCAAAATAAAATTCATCGTCACAAGATGGAGAAGGAGGAAGCTGGATGCATGGGGGAGGATTAGTTCCTAATTAAGCAACCACTACCTCCAGTGATGCCTCCCCATTATAGATATATAACACTTGATTGTGTCTTCCTTTTTTCTAACCATAAATTCTGACAAAAATCCCAGCAATGTTTGTCAATCCTTCAACAGAATACATTATACACACACAGAAACACAGAGAGAGAGAGAGAGAGAGCTTTGAGATAACTAACCAGCATCCATCTTTAAAACCAATTTAAAATCAACATAGTTAAATTAACTATTAACAAGAAACAATGTATTTTATAAGTAAAACATTGCTGATACCAGAAAAGAATAGAAATAAAAAAATCTATATCTTAGGGGAAAATGATTTCTAACAATTCTTAAACTGGAGGAATTCAAAATTGAAATGTAACAATTGCAAACTGTTTCTTATATTTTAAGAAAGAAGCAGTTTGAAATTCTTACATGTCAATTTTTACATTTATCAAAGAAAGTTCAGTCATCTTACACGGTATTTTGACATGCATTTGATATCTCCTGATTTTTTTATAATGATAGAAAACTGGAAGTTCAATACATTTATCTAACTCCTTTTAATAGCCATTCCATATGGTGGTGAGTGCCATTTGAATTGGTAGGATGCAATAATAGACGAGTTCAAAAGTTTGTTTTATTTAGAAATAGCAGAAATGCTGCCATTTTTATTGTTTGTTATTTATTTTTATTGTTATTTTTATTAAAATCCTACATTCTTTGTTTTATTTTTAATCAGTATACAAAGGGGGAATAGATGAGAATAAAAACAAAAGAATTGATAATAGCAAATTCTCACAGACATAGACAAACATTCTGATAGATGATCTGATAACCAGTCAGGTAGAATCCATCAGTCCAAACACTCCAGGGGTCTGCAACCTGTAGCTCTGGAGCCACATGCAGCTCTTTTGGCCCTCTGCTGTTGCTCCCTGTTGGCTGATCGCACTACTGGCTGGCCCACCCCTCCCTTCCCTGTCACTTCTTGCCTGGCCTGAAAGATAAGGGTGATGGCGGGGGATAGAGACTTGTTCCAGGTCATAATGCTTGTGTCTTCATCTTATCACATTTGCTACGGCTTATAGTGCCATTTATAAAGTGGGGTAAGGCAATGTTTCTTCTGGTTTTTTTTACAACTTCTAATTTATTTGGGAGACTAGGAGCCCAATATTATATTGAACAACAAGCTAAAAAAATCTTAAATTTGTTTAAATGATTGTAGTTGCATTTTAGCTTACAGCTTCACGTCACAGTCAGTGGTAAGCCAAATCCAAATGGCTATGAGCAACAGGAATCCATCCAATGTGGTGTAAAATTACATGACTACTAGGATCAAAGGAGACTCTGGCTCAAACATCCACTGAAGTATGAAGCTCTCTGACTGAACTTAGGATCAGTCAACCTGATTTATCCCACAGGACTGCATTTAGAAAAAGATAATGACAGGATTTTCCTTATGATTTAAAAATGTTAAGTGTGTGTGTATACAAACAAAAATTAAAATTAAAAATTCATAACAAAAATATAAGAAATAGAAATTGCTTACTACTAACAATAATTTAAGACATCAATTCCTGGAAAGCATTGCCTCTCACTTTTGTTCCTTTCCATAGTTTCTGAGTTGTATAGAGAATCTCTCTTTTCTTAATCAATATCATATTTAAAAAGCATATTTACATGTAAAATCCTAGTCAAATACTTTACCAAATTCTCTGAAATACTATTAGGTAATAATAGTTTTAAGATGTAGTATTGCATACTTAAAAAGTCCATAAACCCTGCAATTAAAAAAAAAGATTTATCATCAGAAACAAAGAAAGAGGTACAAAACTTTGGGGGCTGTTTCATTTTAACCAACATGTTGTCATCTGAACCAGCAGCTCTTTCTATCAGAGATGGGATATCTCAGCAATTTAAGTACTATTAAAAGCTTACTTTACACTGAGCTTTGCTGAAATTGTACATTTGATGGTATAACACATACTGTTGTTCACTTGCTCTGTCTAATTCACAGTGCTATAAATATGTTTGCCCTTTCTACTAAGCCTGCCTAAGGGATTAGCAATCCCCCCACCCCAATTCAGTTTAATATTAACTGCATTAACTTGGTAGGCTGTAACATCCTGTTACAAGTCAAACAGCCTAGGGTGCAGTATGGATGACTTGTTTAATATAAAATTTTCATGCAAAAATTATTTTCTTTGGGACTCCAAACACAGCTCTAGGAAAAGGGGCTGACTTTCTTCACCTTCTTTAGTGAAACAAAAACAAAATAAATGAGTAGCTGGAACAGCTCAAAATTTCATTCTCTGAAGAAAAACAAAAGCTGAACAATAGACTTTTGCTGAGAAAGAAAACTAACAACTCAATATTATGGATATTTTAATAAATCACAGTTCAATAAGATTGACTCTCATCTGCAAAGGATACATTCAAAAAGTTTCATCCTACTTTTTTTTTAGAAAAGTAAATTCTAATTCAATTTGTTAATAATGATGAATGTTTTTGTTTAATATGTATTATTATTACACTTTATAATGGGTGGCAGACTTCTCATTTGCAGAGAAACAAATGAGGAAAATATAAAGTTCATAGTGTAAAAAACATACACAGTATACAACTCCCTGACTTTATCAACACAGAAAGCCAAATCCCTTGAATTGCCTCAGAGATAAATATCATCCCATTCAGAGGATCAATCTTCTGTTTTTCCTGGCTATATTACTAACAAGCTAGATGGATTCAAATATTTTGCATATCACACACTAGTTAACCACTGTTGCCTGGAAATGATCTGCTGGAAAGATCCTGTAGTTAGACTGTGTAATGCTAATAATGGCTCTTCCAAAGTTATGGAACTCCTAACATATCGAACCATTGGCCATGCTTGCTAGGGATAGCCAGGACACACAATTCAGAAACAGGAATGCCATACTTTGCTTATATATTTATAGCTGAACAGCAAAAGGAAAAATGTGAGCAGTTGCTCTGACAGCCCTTATCTCAGTCTCACAGATGTTCCACATTAACAGAAGAAAAGTGGAGAGGGATAATCATAATATTTACTATCTTACCACTTGTCTCCCTAATATGGTAATAAATCAGTGTATCCAGAATTTTGTTTTCATATAATTAGAACCAGGGTATGTTCAGCTGCATACATGCACGTGAAGAACAAGGGTAAATCTAGAAAACATTGTCTCCAGATATAATGCCATCACAAATGCCAGGAACAAAAAACTGTCTCTGGTGCCAACACAACCGTTTTCTGGAGCCTTGCAACGACAGTGAATTTGGTCAAGTAGATCTTCTGCATTAAACCTCTGCTTCTGAAATCTCAGCAAAAATTAAGGGCTGTGATACTGCTATGATTGTCTTAAAAAAAATCTAAACAGCCTCAGTTTTTTGGATCAAATCTTATTTGCATGTCCCTCTCTCCCTCCCAGTGAAAATTATTTATAGTTACTTCAACTTATTGATTCTACTGTGAATTTCTGGGAACTTATTTGGATCTGAAGGAAAAAAATGTGCATTGGATTGCTCAAACATAGGAAGCTAACATCTTTTTTTCACCTCTTTAAAGTAGGCTCTTAAAATTCTCCACCTGTCATCTTGAAAAAGACGTATTTGGTACTATTTTCCTTTCCCATGCACTCCAAAAGACATTTGATCTCTTCATGCCAATCCATATACTAGAAGGACTTCAATAAACCTTATTTTTTATGTTAGTCTTCGAATTCACCTAATTTAGAAATTATGATAAAGATTATAGCAGTAGTATATTTGAAATAAATTCATTGCCTTTTAAACTGTAGCCCCTAACCTTATACCTTGTTAAAATTTAGACAAAGAGGACAACACTTGTAATCTTTAGATGCTATAAACTTTTGGGTTGTTTTTTTTCAACAACTGAAGATTTTGAAGATCACATTTATTAATAGCATATTTTAATCAACAGTTAGAAAAATTAGCTAATGAGGAAGGATTTCAGGTTCAACCAAATGCTTTAATATATCTAAGATATTTGTACTCTGTTTATCTAAAGGCAAAGTGTGCAGCAAATATCACTCAGTGCAAAACTCAAAAAGCAGGGATTTTTTTCCACGTTCCTAAAAATGATCCTTTTTTCATAATTTTAAAGTAATGCTAAACACAGCACTCCTAGTTAAAGCTGCACTTACTTGCTAACTCACTGAAAGGCTATGATTTACCTGCATAAATAGAAAGAACTAATTTACTAAAGAAATCCCCATGGGCAAACGTGTTCCAGCTAATGAAATGTTCAGGTTTTGCACGATTAACCAGCTGGAGGGGGTGGTGAAGAAATACATGGCATAAACTAATAAGTAAAAAAAATACATTAGTTCTCTTTTTACACTCTTCCATGAAAAATGTCCTTATTTTAATTTGGTCTTTGTTAAATGAATGTTCAGAAAGGAGAGATTTGAATAACTTACCAGGTGGTGGTAGGGAATTTAAACCAAGTCAGGTAATTGTTCCTTGACAAATCACATCACAAAAATGGCTCAGGTAAAAAGAAAGATTGTGGTTAGCTTTTAGAAAAACTGCCTTGCCTACATAACAGATACTGTCACTTGTCATATAGTTACCATCTCAAGCAGAATATTGCAAAATGCATTATATAAGTTGAAAAAAGTGACTGGCCTTTGTGACATGTCTTTACGATGATCGCCATTTTTGATCTTCCCAGGGGAGTTTCTGGCATCCAAAATCAATGGGGGAAGCTCATTTTGCATAACCACCATGGCAAGAGAGTCATAAAATTGGGTGAAACCCCATTGCTTAGCAACAGAAGTTATGGGCTCAAGATAGTCATAAATTGAGGACTACCTATATGGTATATTTTAAAACTCATGAACAGACTCTTAGGTTCACTAGAATTTCTGTCTAAAACAAAAAAGCCACATTTTAGCATTTGGCTTATTAAAGATCAGTAAGTTGATACTGTTTAAAGGCAACCCAATTTTACCCTCCATCTATTCCCTATAATTACACAAGCATGTAATTTAATTGGGAAAATGAGTGGTTGTCTGATTCTTTCCAAAATGTCCTCTATTAAAATTAATGCATTAAACTTAATTAATTATGAACATAAAGATTTTTAAGAGGAACAATAAATGTTGGTTTCAATTGTGTCATTTTTTAGTATTGTAAGCTGCCCTGAGTCCTTAGGGAGATAGGGCGGCATATAAATATTATTATTATTATTATTAATAATAATAATAATAATAATAATAATAATTGCCATATTATAATCAACCAATAATAAACATGGATTTTTATTCATTGTTCTTTACATTATATGATGTTGTTTATTCTTCATTTTAACTTTGCTATAAAATTTGTACCTGTGTTTCTTGAGTAAAAACCAAATTATTCCTCTGAAAGAAAAATAGGAGTTTTTACCTGCTAAATTGACTACTATAGCAATATTACTTTTTCTATATGATGGAGTAATCAAGATATCCCACCATTCTACTTAATAACAATAATAACAGCAATAAGAACATATTTAGTCGGTATGTATTTTTCTCAAGCTTATGAAGTAACATATTTATACCATACAGTAGAGTCAAGAGCTTCAATAACTTTTAGGGTTTCCATAAACTATAAAAGCTTCAAGAGACATTTCTGTTAGCCTCAAAAGATTATTTCTGTTGCCCATAAAAGCACAAAGAACTTGCTGTTTCATTTGAAGACATCCCATTAATTTTAATTACTATTTTTCTTTTACTAATCTTTTTAAATGGTTTGCAAGTCCTCCCATATTTGGCTGAGCATGCAATCCATAAAACAATTAGTTGTTCAAATAAACATAGCTTCCCTTATTATTCATGAATAATTTGCATATACACCTCTTCCTGATTGGAGGCACAGATTCAAGAAAGGATTAAAATCAAACATATATTGTACTTGGCAGCCATGTACAGTTCCTTTCATTTGGATGCTTACCATATGTGCAATTGAGTTAGAGTCTTACTTTCTTTTCAAGTGTATAAGGCTTCTGTGCTCTGAAGTGAACATTAGAATTGGTCTGCTTATTAATTTGAAATACATACTTCAGCCTGAAAAGATCATCTCTAATGTTGTCTCAATATAGGAGATGCTTTCCCTGGTGCCCACTATGTTCATCACAATATCATGGAGAAAGCCCATCTTTTTTCTAAGCAATGGAGAAGGGGGTTCTTACTGTTTTGCATCCCTCCAAGCACACTCAAGAAGCACTAAATAAAGAATGTTCCCAGACTGAAATGTTTTAGGATTACCAAAGGATATTGTGCAAGTATTCCGCCTTGTTATGGTGTAGAGAACAGTTTGAAAATCTGCAGAAAACATAGGAGGATTATGAATGAAATGTAACCATTCCCGAACACCAATACAATTCTGTCATTGAAGCAGGGCAATTATTTAAAAAGGTTCATCTCAAAAGAAGCCAGGTCTAGCAAATAGCAAAGAGTATACATACCAACATCATTTAGGTCCAGACCATTGTTCTGTGTAGCTTAGTAATAATGCTAGCTTTCCAAGATCTTTCTCAATCTTAACTGCCACCGACTGCCAGTAAATTCTAGTAGTTAAATTGTTGGATTTGCACTGCATGATCACATTTATTTATTTATTTATTTATTTATTTATTTATTTATTTATTTGACTTGTATGCGCCCCTCTCCAAAAGGACTCGGGCAGCTCACAATTAAAACCAACACAATAAATTAATTATCTAAAATAGAATTAAATTAACCAAGCCAAATTAAACTAAAAACCCATTTATAATTTATGTAATAAAATCAACCCCCGAGGAGTCAGCACAGCACAGCCTGTTCAAACAAACAGGTTTTTAAATTGTGGCGGAAGGTGCAGAGGTCAGGGGCCAGGCGGAGCCCCAGAGTTAGTTGGTTCCACAGAGCGGGGGCCGCCACAGAGTAAGCCCTCCCCTGCGATACCGCCAAACGACACTGGGTCACAGACGGCACGCCGAGGAGTCCCTGCCTGTGTGCTCGTACAGGGCGGTTGGTATTCGATGCCGGCAGTAGACGCTCCCGTAAATAACCCGGACCCATGTCTCGTAGGACTTTGAATGTCAAAAACAAAACCTTGAATCTCATTCGGAGGGCAACCGGTAGCCAATGCAGGCCACACAGGAGGGGTGTAACATGGGAGTACCGGGAGACTCCCATCACAACCCGTGCGGCGCATTCTGCACCAGCTGAAGCCTCCAGATGGTATTCAAGGGCAGTCCTACATAGAGAGTGTTGCAGTAGTCGAGCCGAGAGGTGACAAGTGCCTGAGAGACCATGCGCAGAACATCTTGGTCCAGGTATGGGCATAACTGGTGAACCAGCCGGACCTGGGCAAAAGCCGCCTGCCCACGGCTCCCATCTGCTCCTCCAACCTGAGCCGTGAGTCCAGGAGGACCCCCAGATTCCATGCCCTGTCCACGGGGGGCAACCCACCTCTCCCCCCATGACCAAAGATGGAATCTTCTGATTGGGCTGAGATGTCTGTATGCACAACCACTTTGTCATGGCCGGATTGAGCCGAAGCATGTTTCTGTCCATCCAGATCCGTACCGCATCCAGACAACGGGACATCACGGAGAGGGCATCACTGATGTGGCCTGGGGTGGAGATGTATAACTGCATATCATCAGCATACTGAAGATACTTCACACCAAAGCCACGGATGATCTCGGAACAGCTTCCCTAAGTGAGAGCCCTTGGTGCCGACCTCTGCCCCCCTGCCAACACCGATTGCGAGCATCCCGAGAGGAAGGAGGCGAACCGCTGCAGCACAGTGCCTCCCACTCCCAACCCCCCGAGATGCTGCAATAGGATACCATGGTCGATGGTATCAAAAGCCGCTGAGAGATCTAACAGGACCAGGACAGAGGAAAATCCCCTGTCCCAAGCCCTCAGGAGATCATCAACCAGTGCGACCAATGCCGTCTCCGTGCTATACCCGGGTCGGAAGCCCGATTGGTACGGATCTAGGTAGTCTGCTTCCTCCAGGAAAAGCGGAAACTGCTGAGCCACCACACTCTCAACAACCTTTGCTAAAAAGCAGAGGTTGGAGACCGGATGAAAGTTGTTCAATTCAGCTGGGTCCAGGGCAGGCTTCTTCAGGAGACCTTACCACTGCCTCTTTCAAGGCGGCAGGAAAGGTACCCTCCCCTAAAGAAGCATTGACCACTGCCGAGCCAGCATGTCACCTCCCTGGAGGCATAGACCAACCAGGAAGGGCATGGGTCCAACAAACATGTGGTGGAACTCAGCCGTCGCATAATCCTGTCCTTTTAATCTCCTCCTTGGTAACTGCAGGCTAAATGCACCATTTACTTTTGGACCAGCTTACAGGTTTGCTATGGTGGGAAGGCAATTGGGAGAACCCCTATACATGATGCTTTGAATTACCAGTGAGAAACCAGAATTTAAATGCAATAAATAAAATTTAAACTACCTACCTAGAAACAAGAGACTATTATCAAGGATACATTCAATCCCCACCATCCAGTCAGAGCTGAAGAAGCTTCTTGGATGGGAGTTTTAATGTATTATGGATTTGTAATGTGATTATTGGGTTTCATGTTTAATTTCTTTTTAATTGTATAATATTTGTATTGTTTTTATTATTGTATGCCACCCCGAGTCCTTTGGGAGATGGGGTGGCATAGAAATCCAATGAATGAATGAATGAATGAATGAATGAATGAATGAATGAATGAATGAATGAATGAAATGTCTTCAAAGAAAAACCAGAAAGTCCAGTTGCCTCTTGAAAAAGCACCTTGGGGACAACCATGACCTGGATAACTGAGAATCTCCATAGACATTCAGTCTGTCTGTCCATAACACACACACACACACACACACACACACACACACACGTCAGAATGGCATACATATTCCATGAATGATACATAAGCCTAATACATAAGTCTAACTGTAAAAGTTACTGGAATTAAAAAAGAGCACATAATCATATAGGGTTGTTTCTGCAAAATACAGTTTACCCCATCTTCCCTTCCAACTTGTAATGGCAATTTAAACCTGGCTTTTCCCCATATTGGCTTTCTTTCAAAATTGTGTGTGTTTCTTTAAAAAAAATAAGATGTAGATGTGTAGGGTATATTCAACATACATTAACCTCACTAAACTGTTTATGGTAAACATGGCCAGTTTTGATTCAAAAGAAGGGTCTGTCATCCCCTGCCCCCCATTTTCCCAGCACTCTTTGTGTTCCTCAGTCACCCAGCTGAAATGAACTGAAATGACCCCTCACCCTTATATAGAGGCGATAACGGAGACCTTCTAAAATTGCAGACATACACTGTGACTGATTGGGGGTGTTTGTAAACAACTATGGAAAGATTTCTAACTATAGTCCTTTGGTGCTAAAATTAGAAGGTCAGTCAGTTCTGAAGTGGTTTAACTAAGTGAGACAAGACAGAAACTATTAACATAGTGGTAAGAAAAGAAGTCTGATAACATGGAGAGATGAACTGAACTGCCTGCCATTCAAATTTCTACTTTAATGATATTAGCACTTTAGAATTTATGTGCATGAAGAAATAACTAAACATGATTGCTTATTTCTGCTGCTTCAGAAGGCCATTATCCATTAAGATGGTACATTAGTGTATATATGAAGCGACAACTTTTTTGTGTTTAAGGTAGTAGAAAGAAAAAGAGAAAGTAAGTGCATTGTGCAATCCTAGTCAGGTCTCCAAATAATAAGATAAATGGCAGAAAATGCGCAACAACTTCTCCCCAAACATATATAAGCATCCATAGAATAGAACAAATGGATGTGGAACCTTCTTGGAACTGCTTGAAAGGACTGTGTTGTAAATAGTCCTCTCAGCATTTGCACTATTAGGGTGACCTTGAGGACACAGGAAAATCTCCAAGTGGTCTCAACAACTTTCAGAAAGAGTGCTAATGGCAGATGACTGCAAGGAATATAAATCCTTCCATTCTCCACCATTCAATCAGAACTGAGGAAGCTTCTTGGAAGAGAAGCAAAACGTCTTCAAGGAATAAAAATGAAAGCCCAGTTGCCTTTTGAAAAAAAACATCTTTGGCTTATGGGGGAGGAAAGGGCCCTGATTCCCTTCATTAGCCACACCTGGAATGAGAGTTTAAAAGAAATGCATGCTGAGTGCGGCAGCTGCTGGGAGCAAACTTGAGTTTATTTTGTGTTGACTTTGCTTATCTGTGTTCCTGGCATCTTTCCAACCATATTGAGTTACTGCCATGCCTTCACATCTGGAATTCTTGCTCCTGCCCTGTAGGAATAATTACCTCATTTTGCCTTGATTGGACTTATAGTTACAGTTTTTGTTGACCACATTTTTGACTTGATTCTCTGCAGCCAAAGGCTGTTTCTGGGAGATTTTCTGCAGCCAGAAGGTAAACAGGACATTGGAGGCAAGGTTGGAGCTAATAAAGGGACTCCTACTGATTATCTGACTGTGTTGCCTTTGTGCCACACCCCAGGTCATCACAGGTGACCGAATGAAGATGTGGGCTTAATAGAGCTTTCTCTTTCTCCCACTTCAGTCCAATTTAACTATTTGTTGTTTATGAAGAGAATTTTAACTATTAGGCCAGTTGAACAGAATCATCTATCAGTGAATTCTTACTAACTTCATTTCAATCACTGTTGAAAATAGTGGTTTTTCCTATTACCATCAATGCACAGCTGGATCCATGATTTAAATTTCCCATAATGCCCAACAGAGAAATCATATTGTGAGCATTTGAGGATTTTAAAAGAGGCTATGTGCAAGGCAGCAACAATACTGAAAGTAAGAAAAGAGAGTGGGTGGCCATAAGCATCCTGGCCCTCAGTGTAATGTTTCTGGCATTTTTGATTATGGAAGAGATACATAAGCGGAAAATCACGCAATCAGACTACAGCACCTATATTCCCTCAATCATATAAGAACTGTTCCCAAATGAGCACTTTGTGTAAATTCAAAAATAGTTTTCCTAGTTTGCACTTTTGTTTTCCATAAGTGCAACCACCATCGGTGCCAACCGTTGCAAAGCTTAACAAATTTCGGCTGGTAGGGAAACAGTAAGAAAAATTCTGACTCCAGGAGAGAGAAGCTGGTGGCAAAGGGTAATTTGGCAGCCCATTGCTTATTGCTTAAAACCACAGAAGAAAGGCTTTACAAAAACCTAGTGCAATTTATAACCCCTAATTAGTGCAGTCACTTAAGTAGATGTTTCTGTAACCATTTAAAGGCAAGAAGTTTCTTCAGTGCTCAGAATGGAGCTGGGACAGTTTCAGCATGTGAAAAGAGACTGTGGCACTTGGCCAGGTTACCCAGCTGTTTTCTAAGTATGACAGGTGCCCATTTTTTCCATTTGCTCGTGGAATCCAATATGTCTTCAAACAACATTTTTGTCAAGTGGGCTGATGCAGTTATATTTCAAAGATCCAACAGGCTAAAATGTATACTTCACATTGTTTTGCCTGACATCGACTTCAGTCACTTCCCTTTTGAATGCAATCCTACTCCTCAGCAGTTCAGACAACAAATTGTGAAGATAATAGAAATGCATTCTTAATGAAAGGAGGCAAGCTTCAAACAAGCAATATTCCACCAAAGAAATACCTTGGCATTTCAGAAGGCACCCACAGTCCTCGCAAAAATGGCAAAATCTTTCGGCTTGCATATAAATACTATCCAACAAAGTTACAGTCCATCTCAGCTTCCCAATATACAGTAAATACATTAAGAAACATGATTTGTTGGAAAACTGTATATGGGATACCTGTTGTTTTTTGCAGAGGTATTTTCAAACCATGCTGGTATCTGAAATTGTCCACAGCACCAAAAAGACAACATGTGCATGACTTTTTGCATAATTTTATACAAAACAAATTTCCAACCAGAGAAAAAAAATCAGTACAGCAGTAGTCTCATTTTCCTGAACAGAATTTTCACTAATCTGGGACATTTTACATCTTCCTGTGACACTATGGCTACTGCTAAAATAATTCTTCAGGTGTTTGTTTATTTAATTAATGTATTACTCACTTCAATTGCCAAAGCAATTCTTGAAATGTTTCCCTATAAGCTTGTGGGCATAAAAAATAGTGGCAAATGTGCCAACAGAGAAAAAAATATATGGGTTAGGCTATTTAATGCTAGAATATATAAAATAAGGTGATACCTTGGGAGGATGGAGAGTGGTAATTAACTAAACAAATACATTTTTTTAGTTAACAATTGTTGTTTACCAATTGTTTCAACAAGGCGGTATATATCTTGGTTTGTATTTCCCCTTAAGGGATACATTAAACCAAAAATCTCAAACCAGACCACATAAATTTTTTACAAAGTTTAGCAATTTCCACTGCCTTGGCATGCCAAGGATATAGGGTATTCTTACATAGGATAGTAAGGATAATGTCTCCAAATATGGCTTTTTGTTCTATAAAATAGTTGTCATGTAACTTATGGATACTTTGATTAGAAAATGTAAACTTGAAAAATTAAAGTATACATACATTCAAAAACATATCATAAGAATCTATGTAATCACCTATTTATTTATGTGTTAGATTTATACTCTTATCATTCTGCTTTAATGGGTACATAATCCAGTCCTAAATCCTCATGCAATTAGTTAATAATGAAATCCCAATCATTTTTTTTAAAGTACACAGGAGATGTACAAGCTATTCCTGTGCTGGCAGCATAATTCACCCCCCAAAAAAATTGTAACAGTAAACATGAAAAGAATGTGAAAATAACATGTGTAAAATGCCAAACATCTAAACTACAGGGAGAGCAAGATAGAAAGCTAGTATAGTATATTGTTTCATGTTAAAATTTAAAAACTGAGCAGGTTGAAGTCCACCTTCAGACATGGAAACTCACTGGTTAAGTTTGGGCACAATACTCACCGTTGCAGAGTCCTTGGAACACTGCGAGCTTGGTAGTTTTCTTGCAGATGTTTCATTACCAAACTAGGTAACATCATCAGGGTTAGCACGGAGTGATTTATATACACTAGTATATAAAATAAAAGCAAACCTGCCTATTAGGACTGATGATGGTACCTAGTTTGATAATGAAATGTCTGCAGGAAAACTACCCAGCGCAGAGAACCAAGGACCCCACAGTTCAACCATGAATTACAGATATTCTCCTCTATCATTAATATTCACTGTTGCCAGGAAAAATCGGCAACAGGAGCACACTATATGCTCCTAAAGTAAACTGGAAAGGGAGGGAGGGAGGGAGGGAGGGAGGGAGGGAAGGAAGGAAGGAAGGAAGGAAGGAAGGAAGGAAGGAAGGAAGGAAGGAAGGAAGGAAGGAAGGAAGGAAATCCTTCCATCAGTGAGCAGAAAGCAAACTAGCTTGATAATGCAGCAGGTGCTTCATATAGCATTTCACTGGCTGTGTACTAACCACCCATGTGTAAGTGCTACAGATACTGCAAATTTAGGCATGAATGCTCTAGGCCATTAGCAGGTGCTTTGAGCAGTCATCCAAATCGAAGCAAGACAGTGGAAAAAACCAACGCATAAAACTCTAGTAAGGGCACATCAAATGTTTTGCCTACTTGTAGAAATAACCTGACATCCGGGGTAAGGGGGAGAGCCTACTGCTGTGCAAAGATTTTGATAGGATTTTGCTGTTTTGTTCATAGGCCCCAAGACGCAACTGTTGCTAAGAAGCTGAGATCAGCACTGAAATGTCCTAAGGTGGTTAGTGACAAGACAGGAAAGAACTTCAGGCACTTGGGAAGAATACTGGAGCCATTTGATAAAGCTCTGCTTGAGCATTTGAGGGCTGCCCTATGGGTGTTATCCTGAAGAAAGCTCCAGGCAAGAAAGCTGATTCATCACTTGTCACAACCAGAAGATGCATCGGTTAATGATTACACTGACTCTTCGGAGTTTTATTTTATGCACAGCTAGATGTCAGCTCCTTCCAGAAGTATTTAAAACACACCAATATTGAGAAAAAACTATGGATAAGCATGCATGTGTAAGTTTCAGTCTCTGTATTACCACTCAAAATATACTTGCAAGATTTTATTAACCTGTGTTTTTAATTTCCCATTAATAATTACGTTTTGGTCATTTTAGTTTTTAAGCATTTAAAATTAAGTAAATTACACATTTCTCAAGCAGCAAATACATGCTTAATGATGGTGTCAATCTCTGTACTCACTGATTTAGAAGAAACAAAAAAGGAGAGTAAGAATCCCTTCAAAATGTTCAAGGAAAGGGAGAGTCTTCTTGTATGTATGCAAACTTGAATATTTTCTACATATCTGCTTTCCCTTGTCATTAATGGCACAACCCACACAGATGTCCTACACAACCTCAATCTTTGCCTAACTCATACTTTTGGTTCAGAGAACTATATCAACAAATCAAAGGAAGACTCATGGTGTCTGTCACTCCTTTCAGGACTCATAAAAGAGATCATAATGCATTGCCTAGACTCACTAGCACTCCCATGCACACAACCCAAAGTATGGATCTGGTAGGTAGATGACATCTTTTTCATAATAAAAAAGGACCAACTAGAGAACACACACAAAACTATCAACAACATCTTCAAAGGAATAAAATTGATAAGGGAATAAGAAAACAATGACGTTATCCTTCCTGGATATCTGGACAGATTATTATGAGCATGTGATTTATTGAAATTATGGCTTTTCCAAAGGCACATGGCACAGTTCTACTGTTATAGGTAAAATCCTACAATGCAAGTGTAACGTAATCTGAATTTCTTGAAGGAAGAATTTCTCAGAAGTACTGTTGAGTTCATAAATGTTTATTCTGTAAGACAGGATTGTAGCCTTCTATCATACCCAGTATTAAACAACGTCTGTGGAACTCCAGATGATATTAGTTAATTATTTAGTATTCCAATTAAGAAATGTATTAACCCTCAATAAATATTGCCAAATATTCTAATGGTAGATTAAAATGATAATACTCTAGAAGTCACCAAAATAACACTCAATTACTTTAAAGGAAATTAACAAAGCATTCATTTGTTTTATTTGTGCTCCCTTACAACAGATTTTGGAACACATTGGTCTGTGCAGCAAGTCCCACAAGAGAACAGTTGGCATTGCCAAAAGAGGTTTATAGGCAAAAATAAACAGGTGGCATTCTGATGGTTTTCCTCTTTTCTTGGACCACAAACAAGATAATGTTAGAACAAGGTCAAGTCATAAATATTTCCCTGCCCCATCCCAATAGACAAAATAAGAATAAATACTCATTTGAAGGATTTTTGCAGTATTAAACTAAAGAGGGGAAATGCAAGAGAACTTAATGTGACATTTTTAATATGCCAATTTGAGCACCCAAGATAGTTAGCACTTCAAAACAGTCAGTGAAATGCACAAAACAAATACTTAAATGTGTGTATACTACATCACTGAAACATATGTTATAATTGCTCATAGCAGCTTAATATTAATTTAAAAAAACAGAAGAAACAAAGAAATATGTCTCCATGTTAATAATTGTATAATATATTCAGGACAAAGTAAACTATCAAACCAATCTGCTGAACTATAAACCAAACTTCATGAAAATGATGTTCTTAAGGACAATTTACAATGCCCAAGGACAAAGTATCCCTTAAGCGAAGAGTGAAACTGGGTTGTACACTAGCTCCTTTTCCATTCATCTTGTATTTAAACCTAATAGTCCAGGTGCATAGAAACCCAAAACAATATTTCACATTTTTGGCCAGTGAAGCCATGCTGATTAGGAATTCAGGGACTTAAAATCCACACCTCTGGGTTTGCTAAGTGAATTGCACATGTCATATTCTGCTGTTCTTTCAACAAGGATTCTCAAATTTTTCTAAGCAAACACCCAGGTAGATCAAATACACTTAAGTATCTTTCAACTTCTTTTAATAGATATAAACCCAGGCACTACCTATGAAATAATGGCATTTGTTTATAAGAGTTATTTGACTGTAACTCTTAGGGGGGAAATGGCATCAAAGGCGCTATAAAGGCAAGCAGGCAGGCAGGCAGGCAGGCAGGCAAGCAAGCATATAGGCTTAGATTTAACTTCACTACAGTCACCACTCATGGATTTTAATTCTTTTATTTCAGTGCTTTGTGTCTGTGTCTGTTATGTCTTCTTTTTCTGTGCTTTTCTCTATGTTTGCTCCTGAACTGAACTAAGAAAACAGGGATAATGAGACAAGCAAGAAAATGGCTGAAATGCAGGTAAAGGAGAAAAAACATCCTAAATTGCCTTACTCTCAGGTAGTAATGGAAATGAAGGATTTATTCTCCATCACCATCCATGTACCCTTACAGTATGATTCAATAGAGCTTTCCTGTGAGCCACAATGCTTTTGAAATTTAAACCATAGAAAGATACAGTAGAGTCCTTGCTAGCATAATGCAAAACTTTAGAAAAGTTTTAAAATAAGCTTGCCCATATACAGGTGAAACTCGAAAAATTAGAATATTGTGCAAAAGTTCATTTATTTCAGTAATGCAACTTAAAAGGTGAAACTAATATATGAGATAGACTCATTACATGCAAAGCAAGACAGTTCAAGCCGTGATTTATCATAATTGTGATGATCAGGGCTTACAGCTCATGAAAACCCCAAATCCACAATCTCAGAAAATTAGAATATTACATGCAATCAATAAAACAAGGATTGTACATAGAACAATATCAGACCTCTGAAAAGTATGGCATGCATATATCACTCAGTTCTTGGTTTGAGCCCCTATTGCAGCAATTACTGCCTCAATGCGGCATGGCATGGAAGCTATCAGCCTGTGGCACTGCTGAGGTGTTATGGAAGACCAGGATGCTTCAATAGCCGCCTTCAGCTCTTCTGCATTGTTCAGTCTCATGTCTCTCATCTTTCTCTTGGCAATGCCCTATAGATTCTCTATGGGGTTCAGGTCAGGCGACTTTGCTGGCCAATCAAGCACAGTAATCCCACAGTCATTGAACCAGGTTTTGATGCTTTTGGCAGTGTGGGCAGGTGCCAAGTCCTGCTGGAAAATGAAGTCAGCATCCCCATAAAGCTCGTCTGTGGAAGGAAGCATGAAGTGCTCCAAAATCTCCTGGCAGACAGCTGCGTTGACCCTGAACTTAATGAAGCACAGTGGACCAACACCAGCGGATGACATGGCTCCCCAAATCAACGCAGACTGTGGAAACTTCACACTGGACTTCAAGGATCTTGCAGCGTGTGCCTCTCCATTCTTCCTCCAGACTCTGGGTCCTTGGTTTCCAAATGAGATGCAAAAGTTGCTCTCATCAGAAAAGAGGACTTTGGACCACTGAGCAACAGACCAGGTCTGGTTTTCTTTAGCCCAGGTAAGATGTTTCTAATGACATTTGAAGCCCATGTCCAGGATCCGTCTGTGTGTGGTGGCTCTTGATGCACTGACTCCAGCCTCAGTCCACGCCTTGTGAAAGTCCCCAACACTTTTGAATGACCTTTTCTTGACAATCCTCTCCAGGCTGCGGTCATCCCTGCTGCTTATGCCCCTTTTTCTTCCAAACTTTTCCCTTCCACATAACTTTCTATTAATGTGTTTTGATACAGCACTTTGGGAACATCCAACTTCTTTTGCAATTACCTTTTGAGGCTTTCCCTCCTTATGGAGGGTGTCAATGATGGTTTTCTGCACAACTGTCAGGTCAGCAGCCTTTCCCATGATTGTGATTCCTACTGAACCAGACTGAGGGACCATTTAAAGGCTCGGGAACCCTTTGCAGGTGTTATGGCTTAATTAGCTGATTAGAGTGGGACACTTTGAGCCTAGAATATTGCACCTTTTCACAATATTCTAATTTTCTGAGATTGTGGATTTGGGGTTTTCATGAGCTGTAAGCCATAATCATCACAATTATGGCAAATCATGGCTTGAACTATCTTGCTTTGCATGTAATGTGTCTATCTCATATATTAGTTTCACCTTTTAAGTTGCATTACTGAAATAAATGAACTTTTGCACGATATTCTAATTTTTTGAGTTTCACCTGTAGGGACTTCCATAGATGTTGTAGCAATATTCAAAGATATCTCAAGTATTATCTAGTCCAGTTCTTATGGATAACTTTGAGTTAACAGAGCTCAATAATGTGAACAAGATGGTTGGCTGAGTTTGCTTAAATATATGTTTTCCTTATGCAGAAGGGAGGGCATGCCCAATAGCAATTACAAGTGCTTTATTGAGAAAGCAAATGTTCCCATTTTTCCAAAAGAAGGCATATTTTATTATTTTATTTATTTATTTTTTGGACTTGTATGCTGCCCCATCCCCGAAGACTTGGGGCAGCTCACAACTAAAAACAACGACAATAAATAATTAAAAAGAATTAAACCAATTCACAAGCCCAAAAAGTTACAAAACTAAAATTTACAATAATTTAAAATAATTTAAAACCCATCCCCCCCCAGGGAGGGGTCACAGCCCGGATTGGTCAAACAACCAGGTCTTCAAATCATGGCGGAAGGTGCGGAGGTCAGGGGCCAGGAGGAGCCCCAGGGGCAGTTGGTTCCAGAGGTCAGGGGCTGCGACAGAATAGGCTCATCGCCGGGGGACCACCAGCCGACATTGACTTGCCGACGGGACCCCGAGGAGTCCTTGCCTATGTGCTCACACAAGGCGGTTGGCGCTCAATATCGGCAGGAGTCGCTCCCTTAAGTATTGAGGACCCATGTTGTGAAGGACTTTGTATGTTAAAACCAAGACCTTGAATCTCACCCGGAGTGCAACAGGCAACCAATGCAGGCCGCGCAGGAGGGGGGTAATATGGGAGAATCGGGAAACTCCCATCACCACCCGCGCCGTCGCATTCTGCACCAGCTGCAATCTCCGGATGGTATGCAAAGGCAGTCCTAAATAGAGAGCGTTGCATTAGTCGAGTCTAGAGGTAACAAGGGCGTGAGTGACTGTGCGTAGGGCATCTCGGTCCAGAAATGGGCGAAGCTGACGAACAAGGCGGAGCTTGCCAAAGGCCCTCCTGGCAACGGCCCCCACCTGCTCCTCCAACCGGAGCTGTACATCCAGGAGGACCCCAGATTCTGCGCCCTATCCACAGGGGGCAACACCTCTCCCCCTATGGCCAAAGATGGATATTCCTGACTGGGCCAAGATGCCGGTACACACAACCACTCAGTCTTGGCCGGGTTGAGTCGAAGCATGTTCCCGCTCATCCAAATCCATACTGCATCCAAACACTGGGTCATCAGGGAGAGGGCATCACTGATCTGGTTCGGGGTGGAGATGTACAGCTGGGTGTCATCTGCGTACTGATGGAATCTCACCCCGAAATCACGGATGATATTTTGACTTTCCTAAAGAAAATAAGCTTGTCCTAGATGAGATTATTAATTACAGATCAGTGACTAATATTCTTTTTGTGGGCAAAGTAATACAGAGTATGGTAGCTTAGCAACCCTGGATAGTCTTGGATATCTAAATTCATTTCAAGTTAAAATTATGCTGAGAACTACATTGGGAAAAAGACAAATGTATTGCAATTCAGTTGATATTTTGAACCTCTGAAAGCTATCATAAAACTCCAACTTTAGAAGGAGTCATGTAGGCTATCAACTCCAACTTTCTGCTTAGTGCAGAAATCTGAATTAAAGCATCCCTGACAGATTATATTCCATGTCTGCTTAGATGCTTCCAGCAAAAAAGAAATTCACTGCTGAACTGTTCTTAGTTACATAGACTTGCCCATCACTCAATTAGTATCTGCTTTCCCATAATTTAAGGCTATTATTTTGAAGGCTGTGCTCTGGGATAGAAGAGACCATTTCTTTTTATAGCTTATATCCCTTCAGGTATTTGAAGAGATAGTCTCCTTCCTCTTAGTTTTCTCTTCTCATGGCTAAACATATCCAATGGAATTACTGAAATTATATTTGAACAACTTCTGGTGAGACACTGATTTCCTCATTTCTAATTTATGTACAATTGCTAGAAGACATATAATTCAGAGATTTAGTCTGAAGTGTCAGCAGGATCTGAATGACACCCATGTCTGTAACATTGGTTAAACATGAGCAGTAATAGCTATGAAGAAGCAGCTGCATATCACAATGGACTGGAGAAGTACTGTACTAATGAATTGAGATTCTAAGCTAGGTAGAGGCACTGTTGATTGTCAGTTCATCCAACCAAATAAATAGTATTCAACATGTTTTACATGACACTGAATTCTACTAAATGATCTGGTTGCAGTCTGTGTATGCCTTATGATCAAATGTTACCATGGATGTTTAAGTACACTGTAACAGCTTACTTCACAATTAAACATTTTGCAGAATCTTCTCATTTTGACTATACAATGCAGTAGATATGATGGTACTGTTAAAAATTATTTAGAAACTGCAAATTGTCCAGAAGAGGCCCCTGAGATTAACAACTAGAACTGTAACATTTACCATATTTTTCGCACTATAAGATGCACTTTCCCTTCCCCCCAAAAAGTTGGTGGAAATATCTGTGCATCTTACAGAGCGAATGTTGCCAAAGCCCTGCCCACCCACCAGCCCCCACCCACCAGCCTCTGCCTCCCAGCAATTTGTCTCCTTGCAGCAAACAGCAAACAGCCTGGTCAGCTTCAGCACAGCCTGATTTAGCATGAAAAGCTGATTGGTGGTTGAATCAGTCTCCCGGAATACCGCCAATCAGCTTTTCCAGGCTGAGGGGATTGCTGCTGCCCATCGCCACCATTTGCAGCCACCACCAACTGCCGATCACCACTCTCCATCCATCCATCCGTCCAGTCTGGTGCAATATTTAAGGTTCTGGGTCTGAAACCAGAAGATTGGGAATTCTAGTTTTCATTTAACAGTAAAAGCCAGCTGGGTGACTTTAGGCCATTCTCTATTTGTCAGTCCACCTCACTTCACAGGTATATTGTGGCAAGAGGTAGGAACATTAATTATTTAAATTGCCTTGAGTTAACAAAAAATGAAGGCAAGATAAAAATTAAATACATTCATAAATGTCTTAAGCAGAGGTTCTGCTCTTAGAATCCCTATCTAATAAACCTAAATAGGTAAACATGAGGTACTTTTTGGTTTCAGTCCCTAACTGAAATAAGCAACCAGGAGAGGTTTGACTGGTGCTATCTTCTTGGTCAGTACTTCATTTAATATCTAATATTTTATTCATATAGTCCTTATAAATCACTGTTGCAGTATATAACACCTGTATTTTAATCCACTTTTGCTAAAATGGCATTTTACATTGTACTTATTATTTATTATAAATAATCAAGATGGTGAACATACCCAATACTCCTTTCTCATTCTATTTTCCCCACAACAACAGCTCTGTGAGGTGGGTTGGGTTGAGAGAGAGTGCCTGACCCAAAGTCAACCATCTGATTCCCATGGCTAAAGCAGTCTACAACGCACAGTCTCCTACTTTCTATATTAGTGTCTTGAACCAAGACCAAAATGGCCTAATTTTGTAGTACTCCATTAAGTTCCATGATTTGTGAATCAGCCATTGCAATCTATTAGAATAATATTAATCAGCATAAAGTAAATAAGTACATGTGAGCATGTCTGCATACCCCAACACACACACACACACACATCCAAATAATAATACATCTGTTTTTCATGCAAGACAAGTAGCAAAACAAGCTTATCTAGTATTTGAAAGGTCTTATTTTGGTTGTGGGATGCCTTTAGTTTCATGAGTCACAAATTATATTGTTTCAATAGAAATAAGATGTTCATAGCTTATGCAATATGGATGTTGAGCATTCAAAAAAGAAAAGCAGGATAGCAGTATAAGTTTATTACGAGTTTCAGTGGAAGATGATTGTTTTTAGAACAAATAAGATAGCATTTTTCCTCACAACATGAACAAACATCTCCTTGAAAGTTGTATGTTTTTAAGTTTTTGGAGGCCAAATGGTGAGAGTAGCATCATAGTGTGGTACTGTGGAATGCATGATAGATAGGAATTTAGTATTGTACCTGAATTGCCTGTGACAGACGTAAAGAGTATTTTGTAACAGTCCTTCGAAGAGGAGCTAGGATTTTATTTTTATTTTATTTTTATTACATTTATATGCCGCCCTTCTCCGAAGACTCAGGGCGGCTTACAATTTTTGGGATACAACCCAGTGTGCTCAGCAATAGCCTTCATTCCACTGTATATGCCTGCTTATTACTAAGCGGCATTTTTACAAAGTCAGCTTATTGTCCCCAACAATCTTGGGTCCTTAAAAGGAAATGAAGCAATCTTTGTTTTGAAAAATATAGCATTAACTGTATGAGTGGCAGAGGGAAAGGGAGAATGAGAAAAGGTAGTCTTCATCGGGAAGAAGCATCCTAAGCAGCCAGTTTGGTTTAGTAGCAGATGTTTAATATGGATATATGACTACAGTAAAATGCATTCCTAACCTCATTACACATGGTTAGCCAACATGGGACATGAACGGACATAGCCCTGGCAAGGGCCTTCCTGGCAGTGGCATTACTTTGGAATCAATAAAACAACAGCTGCCCGGGAACCATTTTGTTTCCAAGCTTGTACAGGATTTCCTCTTTCCAAAACTCTGTAATAGCAATAGCTTTTTTATCTGCCTTGTTTTATACAGCTCAGCTTGTCAGCTGAACAATTCTGTTATCAGGACAGTTACAACCTGACACATGGGCAGCATCAATAAAAGAGAACATTCTTTAGGGTACAGAATTTGGGAGAGTTCTTTATATCTTGGTATTGGAATTTGTTTAGAGAAAAGAGGGTTGTTTCTTCTTATTGTTGTTGCTGTTCCAGATACACAGACCATATTGTTTGTTGTCAATAAACTCAGTTTGAAATATATATATTATATATAACTGCCCTTCTAGTGATAAAGATGATTACACGCCATGAACATGTTGATTCTTAGCACTCACACAGATTTTCTCCATGATGATCTGTTCCTTACCTGATCCTTCAGCTCTTCCAATCACTTCTGTAATTGAATTTATCCACCTTACTGCTGGTGGTAGCCTTCTTCTTCCTGTTATCTTTCCCAGCATTAAAGCTTTCTTGGGAGAGCTAGATGTTCACATAATCTATCCAAAGTAAGGTAAATAATGTCTAATGAATACCCCTAATTTTCTGTCTTTGCATGTGGTGAATTTGGGTATTGCTCAATATCATAGACAGTAGCAGAATTGGAGGCAAAACCTCCTGACTGCAACGGTTCTGATCCAACAACTGCTTCCCAGAGAGACATGTATGTGATACTCATTAACCTGAAGTTAAAAGACAATGTGTGCAAATGCCCTTCAGTTCTTTTTGCCCACACAATTACTGGTGTTATTAACCTCTCCTGTACACCTTATGGTTACAGTAATCAGTCTCAGATTATTTTTATTTCTTCATCTAATTAGCATTATCTATACAAATTGATATAGGGTATCGTTATTCAAGGAAGTCCACCCTCATAGATAGGAAATATACAAGCCCAGAGTTCTACTTGTTTGGGTTTTGCCAGCATTTTTCTAACCTGGGAACTCTGGAGGAAGTTCATTCCATTCTTCATTCTTTCTGTGTATGGAGGTAGGGTTGGGGCGAATACAGTAGAACTAGTATTGCAGAGAAAGCAAAGACTGAAGGTTTTTATTAAAAATAGGGAAAGGTCAGTACTCTTTCCCCAAAAGGTACTGTGAATGCTTGTAGAAATTATTAAACCACAGCCTTTCCTTATTGAATTCAGTGTAAAAAAGAAAGCAATGGAAGAAGCGAGAAATTTTTTTCTATCTTCAGGCTTCTTGAAATATTTTTCAAATGCAGGAGGAAAAAAATGGAGAACTAGGATATCTATCAAACACTTAAAATTAACAGTCTTCAATGATGGCGTAGCAGTACCAAAATTACTGAACCTAATGAGGTTAAAATTAATCTGCAGTAATACACAACCATAGCAATGTTTTACATTAGTATGATTTAAATTACATATGATAGTTGGTCTTCAGTAAGGCACTATTTTCAGACTTCATCTCTATTTCAATGATATAAATTGTTGGTCCTTATTACACTGGGACCTAAAACTAACCTTTTCACTCAAGATTTTTTTTCCTTCCTAAACCAATGAAATGCTGTAGAGAAATTATACAAAGGGAGTCCAAACTCTGTATCCCCTTTGGACTGCTTGTCCATCACCAGGGTATGGGTAGTCCTCAACTTATAACCATTCGTTTAATGACTGTTTGAAGTTACAATAGCATTGCAAAAAAATGCTGTTACAACTTATGACTGTTTTTCATACTTATGACCGTTGCAGCAACCCTGGAACACATGATTAAAATTTGGATGCTGGGCAACTGGTTCATATTTATGATGGTTACCGTGTCCCAGGGTCATGTGATCACCTTTTATGATTTCTGACAAACAAGGTCAATGAGGAAGACAAATTCACTTAACAACAAACAACTGCAGTGATTCACTTAACAACTATGGCAAAAAAGGTCACAAAGTGGGGCAAAACTCACTTAATAAATGTCTCACTTAACATCAGAAATTTGGGGTTCAACTGTGATCCTAAGTCGAGGACTATCTGTACATCTCCAAAATTTAACTGAACAGATTACATTTTGTGTGTCAGGACTGTCTTTAAAAGTTTATACTCATTTTTCAATATGCTATCTTTGACAAAGTCATAAAATATATAAACATCATATTAAATGCAATGGAAAATAGAGTATTATTACAATATGTTTTATTTAAAATTATTTTTTCTCCCTTTTTTAAAAGAAATATTTATGTTAAAGGAAAAAAATCCCCAATAAAAATGTTAAGTTGTTCATGAGTAACACAAAACTAAATGAAAGCTTTGAGAGAGAAAATCAAAAGACTGGATTCAAGAAACTGGTAAATAGTCCCACAAGGGCTGAATATCTTCCACTGTGAAGTAATATTATCTGGGCTATAGATACATTACTCAAGTATATCAGTAGCACAGATAATTAGATTGAAGCAGTAAAATGCCATGTGCTTTGAAGTGAGCATGCAGTTGGTACACAAATCTTTTTTTTTTCCACGATAGCTGAAATTTCACCATAACTTTGCACATATTTGTAGGCTCATGACCTTCACCCTCATTAATACATCAGGCAGTCATGTTGGAATGGCTGTTAGAGGCTTGTATACAAGTTTCTCATATGCTAAAATAAAATATTTCCCAATTCACAGCGTTTTAACAAACTCCATCACTGTTCAGTTTGGTGGTAGCAGTGCCTCAGATAGAAGGTCCACACATAGAGTGGTAAGGACAGCTGAGAAGATTATAGGAAACTCGCTTCCCATTATACAGGACACTGCTTATAAACACTATGTGCTTAGCACTCAAAGCATCGTTAGAGACTCCACACACCCACTTCACGGTCTGTTTCTGTTGCTCCCCTCTTGGAGGAGGTTTTGAAGTATCTATAGCAAGACTACTAGATTCTGTAACAGCTTTGTTCCTTATGCCATCCAATTGTAAACTCGCAGAATTCTTTTCTTTGCCATGTATATGTATACATTCTAACTAGACTGTGATGTTTCTGTGTTATATAGGTGTGTGCATTGATTTTACGCATGATGGTTATCTTTTGAAAGCTGAATGCAACAAAATTTCATTTTAATGTATGCTCATTAGTGTACATTTAAAGTGACAATAAAATTTTTATTCTAGTCTAGTCTAGTCTATTATTCTAGTCTATTCTTATGAAGGTAATACAGTGAAGAATTGCTCCAAATTCAAAAACTGGAAGAAGCAGGCCTACTGATCATAACTATTTGTCCTGCATTTAGGAATAAATAATCATATGTTGCCAACTTCAGAAGAAAGACATTTCTTGTGCCTCTCCCCGCATGCAAATCCCTTTGTGTATGTAGCACTGGCATAGTGCATCTGGTTTTCTACCCATACAGCAGGTTTTTTTATGCATACAACAGATACTGAAATGGGAAGAACACAGAGATGTACATCTGTGCTCTCTTCTCTTTTCCACTCCAACATAAAGCAAGAGCTTGCATGGATCCCTGAATATGAAATAAACAGCTGCTCATAGGATAATAGGTTTGATCCAGAAATACATTGAGAAATATTTGTATATGCTTCGATGGAAATAAATAGGTTTATTAAGTTAGAAACAGACAACATTTTAGTTTTTTCTAGATAGCTGACATATGCCACATTACGGCACTCATCCCACTTCTGCTTCTGTTTTTTTTCTTTTGATTTGTTTTTATAAAAGCCTCCTCAAAAGGAAACAATAGAGACGTGACAGTTCTTCTCTCAAACTGCTTTTAGTGCTCTTAGAAATCCATGATCCATCCATAGCTGCAAAAATACAAGAAGAGAAGCACTGGCTTTAAACAAAACCAGTAGATATATTTTAAGGATGTGAATTAAGTAATATGTAATGCAGAGATTCTCCCCAGAATCCTTTGCAATGTTGCAGAGGATGCTGTCATGGCATTCTCAGATCATGTGCCTCTGCGACATTGGACCACTGCAAGCTGGAAGAATCTCTACAGCTGCCCAAGCAGCTATCAAGCAGATAATGCGGCAAGATTACAAAATAGAAGGGTATGGCAGCCCACCTCCTTCTTGCATCTAGAACATTCATAAGGCATATGAGTCATCTTGGCACAAAGGAGCTCTTTGAAAATTAATTCTGTTTTCAGATGTCTGAAATTGAGGGTGGTTTTTTTTTCCCCTGTGGTGAAAAAAAAATAGCTTGTCAAGTCTCTCTCAAGATCTGAAAAGGCTATAGTAACAAACTTATAAAATCATTGTTATACATATTGTTTCAAGCTGTTCAGAATACTAATTTCTAACACAGATCTTAAATTCATTATCATTTTCCTGCTCAATTCAACATTGCAGTCTAGGTACCTATGATATATGTTGGCAATAAACTGCTCAAGGCTAACTCTAAGGCAAAGTTTAGATCTGAAAAATTATGCCATTCCTCACTACTGTATAATACAAAGCTCTGGTGATTTTTTGCCTATACATCATGGAGTAAAATAGGGCCAAAATGATTTTTGCATATCTAAGAAAAAATATAGATAGCATAACAGTTGGTAAATTAAACTCTGGGATTAAGAATATAAAGGGAAACTAATTGAGCCATGGAATGTTGAGGACATCAAATGAAATGGAGAAAAAAGAACAGCTTTCTCAGATTCTAACTTTTTTTTTACTATCATTGCAGTCAAATCTAGGAGAAGACCAAAGAGGGATGTTTAATTCCTTTCTCCTACACAAGAAAAAGGAAATGAAAATGATTTCTTCCTCAAGCTGCCACTAGAATCAAAGAATGGAAATTGATCCAACATGATAGAGAAAAACATAGATATCTCTAGACAAACCAGGAAAATCCACCTAGCTGCCTAATTTATTTTTTATCCTATATTAGAGCTCATAAAATAATTTCCTCGCAGCTATAGAGGTTGGAAAAGTAAATGAAAATTTCTTCATAAGCTTAGGAAACTACATTAAAAATGTCTTGGTGCACGTAATCATAATTTGACCCTATGCAGAATCTGGGAAATGTTAACTTTCCTTAAAAGTCCTAATCGAGATCATACCTTTCATAGGTTCCATCTGCACTGAGAGCAATGTTGCCTCAAACCAACAAATGTTCCTCTTCTAGCAGAAACAGAAAGTATTTGTGCTAAATATTAAAACAGTTCTTGGAAAGAGAGATGAATTTGATTAGGAAAATTGATTTAATTTGGAATATTGATGTAATTCATAAAGAAGAGAGGGTTTGTATACACACAAAATCTGATCAAGCTATTAAATCAATCTGGAATTAATTTGACAGTTTCATTCAGAAACTCGATTCTGTTTGGAGATTTAACCCAATTTGTCTTCTAGTCAAACCTTTGAATCAAATATTCACACACACTTATTAATTTTCAAAAGCCATTGGTTCAGTTGTATGGATTATATCTCAAGCAATTCAGCCATCATGTTGAAGGAAGAGTTATAAAACACCTTATAGACCAAAATACAGATTCTCTCTCATGCATCTATAACTGCTGGGATTTCCACTGGTAACTACATTTGTCCTATGCATGATTTGGGGGCAAGCACCATAGCCAAAGGACTGGAGTGTGACATGCCACTAAGTAAGTCAATGTCAGTTCTGGATCTGTTCCTTTCTATTACTGCCGCTACCATCTTGTGGGATTTCAGGTCTGGAAGAGCTGCTTTATCCTAGTGGATGATCACACAAATATGAGCCATCAGTATGGGGCAGCAGCCAAAAAAGCCAATACAATCCTTGGTTGTATAAACAAAGGCATAGAATCAAAATCATGTGAAGTATTAGTACAGTTTTATAAAGCCTTAGTAAGGCCACACCTGGAATAATGCATCCAGTTTTGGTCACCACATTACAAGAAACATATTGAGACTCTGGGAAAATGCAAAGAAGAGGAACTAAGATAATTAAAGGCCTGAAAAGAAAAACATGAAGAGCAGTTGCAGGATTTGGGTTTGGCTAGAGTAGAGAAAAGAGGGACTAGAGGTGACATGATAGCAGTATTCCAGTATTTAAGAGGTTCCCACAAAGAGGTGGTGGTCAACTTATTTACCAAAGCACCTGTAGACAGAACAAGAAACAATGGATAGAAACTAATTAAGGAGAGAAGCAACCTGGAACTAAGGAGAAACACTTGTCTGAAATGGTACAGGGTCTCCTGCTTGAGTAGGAGGTTGGACTAGAAGACCTCCATGGTCCCTTCCAGCTCTATTCTGATTGATTGATTTATGGCTTAGGAGCGGGATACCTGCGAGACCGCCTTCTGCTTCCTTATGCCTCCCAGCGCCCAGTTAGATCTCACATGGAGGGCTTGCTCCGGATACCGTCGGCCAGGCAATGTCAGCTGGTGGGTCCACGGGCTAGGGCCTTCTCTGTAGCAGCGCCGTCCCTTTGGAATATGCTCCCCGCGGAGATTAGAACCATCCCAAATCTACTTGCCTTCCGCAAAGCCGTTAAGACCTGGCTTTGTCGGAGGGCATGGCATGAACCTTGCTCTTCCCCCGTGTATGTTTTGGATTGTTATGAATGAGTTTTTGTTTTTATATTGTATAGAAATTGTTTTTATCCTTTTGTACGCCGCCTCGAGTTCCCCATTGGGGGAAGTGAGGCAGGATATAAATTTAATAAATAAATAAATAAATAAACTGTCTAGCTAATAAGGCAAACTACAGTAGCAATAGCTCTGAGATTTATATACTGCTCCACAATGCTTTTACAGCACTCTCTGAGCTATTTACAATTATCAGCATATTGTCCCCAACAATCTGGGTCCTCATTTTACCAACCTTGGAAGGATGGAAAGAGTAAAGGGAAACAGTAAAGAGAAACTCTGGACACCTACTGAATTTGGTAGAATATGCGCTACAAGTTAAATGGTGTATTTCATTTTTAAGAAATACACAGAGAAATAAGCTTCCTCTAAGCCTAAATTTGAGTGATGTTCATTTATAACAAAATATAAATCATGCATTTTACTCAAAATTAAAACTAATTACATCAGAATGTAATTATAATACCTCCAGGGAAGAGGAATTAGATGAAAATATGCTTATAAGGCTAAAATAACTAAAAATTATATTAAGAAAAACGATATATACTGCCCAGAGCCACTTTGCTCCCTAGAGAGTTAAGTGTTTACAGGTAATCCTCAATTTACAACCATAATTGAGCCCAGAATTATGGTTGTAAGTCATGGAAGTCATTAAGTGGGTCACCACATGACCTTGCCTGATTTTACAAACCTTTTTGCAGTGGTTATTAAGCAAACACCAAATCATGAAGCAAATATCCTTAAATGAACCTGTTTTCTTCAATTGTCCTTAAATGAACCTGTTTTCTTCAATGAGTATTTTTTTGCCAGAAACTGGCAAAAACAGTTAGACTTAAGCATAGTACACAAAATTATCTGCTACAATGTCCTACCAGTCAATGACTACTTCAGCTTCAATCGCAACAATACAAGAGCACACAATAGATACAAACTCAATCTTAATCGCTCCTAGCTTTTTTGCAGAAAGTACGAGTTCAGCAACAGAGTGGTCAATGCCTGGAATGCACTACCTGATTCTGTTGTTACATCCTCTAACCCCCACTCCTTTAACCTCAAACTATCCACTATTGACCTCACCCCATTCTAAGAGGTCTGTAAGGGGCGTGTATAAGTGCACTATCATGCCTCCCATCTCTGTCCTATTGTCCCCATTTATTTGTACCTATTTCCTGTATTTTTACTCATGTTTATACTTATACCTATTATTTTGTAAGCAACTGACAAATCAAATCAAATAAAAATAAATAAAATAAAATTCCAGAACTGGGTCTTAAGTAGCTTTGGGGAGGTCTGTCATAACTTTGACTGCTCACTAATTGTTAATAGCAATAGCATAGCACTTAAGATTTACATATTGCTTCACAGTGCTTTACATCCCTGTCTAAGTGATTTACAGAGTCAGCATATTGTCCCCAACAATATGGGTCCTCATTTTACTGACCTTGGAAAGATAGAAGGTGAAGTCAACTTTGAGCCGGTCAAAATCGAACTGCTGGCAGTGGATAGAATTATTTATTTTATTTATTTATTTGATTTGTCAATTGCTTACAAAATAATAAATATAAGTATAACATAGTTATAAATAAATAATAAACAATATATAAATAATAAATATAAATATAACATAGTTATGTATACATGAAATGAATACATACAAGAAAAATAAAAGAAACAATAGGACAGGGACCGTAGGCACACTGGTGTGCTAATGCACGCCCCCTATAGATCTCTTAGGAAAGGGGTGAGGTCAATAGTAGAAAGTCTAAGGTTAAAGTTTTTGGGGTCTGGGGAAGAAACCACAGAGTAAGGTAGAGTATTCCATACATGACCACTCTGTTGCTGAAGTAATCAAGTTTGGTGCGGTTAACCTTGAGTTTGTATCTATGTGCTCTTGTATTGTTATAGTTGAAGCTGAAGTATTCATTGACCAGTAGGACATTGCAATGTATGATTTTATATACTATACTTAGATTGGACCAAAGATAGCATAGTTCTAGGTTTTCTAGGTCTAGAATTTCAAGTCTGGTGGCATAAGTTATTCTGCAACGGTAGAGAATAGTAGAACTCTTCTTGTGAAATATTTCTGGACTTTCTCAACTATGTTAATATCAGATACGTGATGTGACTGATGAACTGTATTTGAGTATTAGTCTAGCAAATGTTTTGTATGCCCTAGTTAGTAGTGTGATATTACCAGAGAAAAAGCTACGTAGGATTAGGTTAATAACTCTTAATGCCTTTTTGGCTATGTAGTTACAGTGGGCTCTAGCACTTAGATCATTTGAGATGAGTATTCCAAGGTCCTTGACGGAGTTTAGATCATCAACAATGTCTTGACTATTCAGCTTGTATTTTATTTTCTGATTTTTTTTTTGCCAATATGTAAGACAGAGCATTTATTTGTTGAGATTTAAAGTTGCCATTTGTTTGACAATTCTGATACATAGTTGAGGTCTTTTTGAAGGGTAGCAGTATTGTCTGTGGTGTCTTTAATCTGCAATACTGCATTTGAATCACTGCACCACCACAGCTCTTAACTGAGGACTACCTATATTGTTCACTGCAAAAAAAAACTTACATATACATCATGATCTCAATATGTAATCCATACAAGACTTGGAGTGAGAGAAAAGAATATTCAGCAATCTCCTTGGTAAATTCTGAGAATACTATAGATAGAATTAGTTTTGATTTCAGCAGAGCATATAACAAAATACCCTCAAGGCTTTACTCAGAAATTATGGACAGGATGGCATGAATATTAAAATGAAATTTAATATTTTAAGGTCATGCCCAAAGATTGCTTGTCAATGGCTCCTGATCAGCCTAGAGTGAGATATCAATTGAGGTAACACAGGCCTAACAATCCTGTACTTTTCAATGTTTTGATTAACAGTTCCAATGAGGTGTGAACAGAATACTTATTAAATCTGCAGAGCATACAAAAGTTGTTGAGATAGCTAATACCATAGAAGTCAGAAATAAAATTTCTTAATAGGTTAGAGAAATGAGTTGAAAATAATATAATGAAATTTAACAGAAATCCAATGTTCTTTAGTTAGGAAACAGAAATTAAGTGAACAGATATAGAATGGGCTCTATCTGGCTTGGTAATTATACCTGACTTATAACTAAGAACCTGGAATGGTAGCTGATTACAAACTGAATATGAATCAGCAGGGTACTCAGGTGGCAAAGGAAACAATTTTAAGCTGCATCAACAGAAGTACAGTAAAGGTGCAGAGAGTTGCATTGCATGACTATATTTCTAAACAGGTTTTCTGCAAAATGAGCTCCATTGTCTTCCAAAATTATGAGGAAGGGAATATTCTGATATATACTACAAATTGCTAATAGAATTTTATTAGGGAATTGAATAGCAGAATAGAGAAAATTTTGAGCTTTTTTTAAAAAATAAATTGTAATTAAAATAATTTGCACATTCTTCTCTTTAGCTAAGAATTCAGCATGATATTTAGAATTCTCTTCCTCCTGTCTTTTCCAGTTTCGTGATAATACAAGTAGTCCTTGTTTAATGTCCCTCATTCAGCAAATTTTGAAATTACATTGGTACTGAACGAGGGACGCTTATGATGGGTTGTCAGAATTGTGGCTGTTGCAGCAGCCTCACTTGTCATGGGATCACAATTCAGACACTCAAGACTCAACTCACAATTATGAGGGTTGCAGCATCTTGCAATCTCATGACTGCCATTTGCAACCTTCACTGCTGGTTCCTGAAAAGCAAAGTCAATGAGAAAGCCAGCAGGAGGTCGCAAATTGCACTCAAGGAACACATAAGGTTCATCTAACCACGGCCACTGAGACTGCCAGACCTGCTGTCCTAAGTCAGCATGGTCACGTGACATTGCATCTTACTAGCATGTCACTTAACAACAAATTTCCTTGTCCCAATTACTGTCAGTAAGCTAGGATTATTTGTTTGTTTGTTTGTTTGTTTGTTTGTTTATTGAATTTATATTGCCACTTATTCACCCATGGCCACTGATTGCCCATGGCAATTACCCCCCACCTCCCACTCCCCTGCCCCAGTGACAGCAGATCACACAAGCCATTTAATGGGCTCCATCCCACTCTGGGTTCCCCAGGCCCATTGGCAGAACCTCTACTGAGAAGAGTTTTAAGATGCTTGATCCTTGTGTTTTTAAAGGAATTGTTCAATCAACTTTCTGTACATTGCAGAGCAGTGAAACATAATAAAACAAGTCTGATAGGTAAACTAAGGTACCAACTGAATCAAAAGCTGTTCCCACCTCCACAAATCTATGGTGAATTTAAGTAGCCCAACTTCTTCACACATGCAAAAGTAAGATTTAATTTTCTGAAAGATTACCCTTGATAATTACAAAGTTTCCTTTAAAAACTCACAACTGTAGAATCCTTAACAACTGATCTTTTATCCATTTTGGTTCTGCATGCCATGCACACATCCATATCAAATATGGTTCATCAATTGAATAAGGACAATACATCACCCTAATTTCTATACCTACTAAAAATAAGTGTATGTGAACACCCATACTGTATTAAAGGCTCTATCGGAAAGACAAATAGGCAGGTTGGCAAGATAGCAATCCATCTACTTATCAGCATGCAAATTCTGAAACCAGTTTTAATATGAAAGTGTTTCAGATACATAGAATCTGATATGATTCCACTGGAGGCAAGAATGCACATTTATTGACTATTAATTATTGGCTTGAACTCCTGTTTTCCAAAAGCTCATCGGCCCAGTTAGTTCTTCTTGATGGTTTTTCATCAAGGTGCAAAGTTTGGTCTAATAGGCAATAGGTCAGAAACTAGGGGACCATGAGTTCTAGTTCTGTCTTAGACATGAAAACTGACTGGGTGACTTTCAGCCAGTCATTCTCTCTCAGCCCATTTCACTTCACAGGATTGTTGTGGAGAATATTGGAGAAGGAAAGAGTATTGGGTATGTTCACCATCTTGAGTTATTTATAAATAATTTATTATTTATTTATTTATTTATTTGACTTGTATGCTGCTCCCTCTCCAAGAGGACTTGGGGCGGCTCACAGATAAAAGACGATACAATAAATTAAGTTAACTAAAATAGAATTAAATTGCAGCAAGCCGAATTAAACTAAAAATCCCATAATAAATTAAAAAACCCTTCCCCCGAGGAGTCAGCGCAGCCCAGCCTGTTCAAACAGCCAAGATTTTAGGTCGTAATGGAAGGTGCGGAGATCAGGGGCCAGGCGAGAGGTAGTTGGTTCCAGAGAGCGGAGCCGCTACAGTAGGCCCTTCCGGATACCGCCAGCCGACACTGAGTCACAGACGGCACCCCGAGAAGTCCCTGCCTGTGCGTTCGTACAGGGCAGTTGGTATTCGATGCTGGCAGTAGACGCTCCCATAAATAACCCGGACCCATGTCTCGTAGGACTTTGAATGTTAATACTAAGACCTTGAATCTCATCCGGAGGGCAACCGGTAGCCAATGCAGCTTCGCGGGAGGGTGTAACATGGGAGTACCAGGAAGCTCCCATCACAACCCACGCAGCCGCATTCTGCACCAGCTGAAGCCTCCAGATGGTATGCAAGGGCAGTCCTAAATAGAGAGTGTTGCAGTAGTCGAGCCGGGAGGTAACAAGTGCCTGAGTGACAGTGCACAGGGCATCTTGGTCCAGATAAGGGCACAGCTGGCGAACCAGCTGAACCTGGGCAAATGCCACGGCCCCCACCTGCTCCTCCATCCTGAGCCATGAATCCAGGAGAACACCCAAGTTCCATGCCCTGTCCATGGGGGGCAACACCTCTCCCCCCATGACCAAAGATGGAATCTCCTGACTGGACCGAGATGTCGGTATGCACAGCCACTCTGTCTTGGGCAGATTGAGCTGAAGCATGTTCCTGTCCATCCAGATCCGTACCGCATCCAGACAACAGGATATCACGGAGAGGGCATCACTGATGTGGCCTGGGGTGCAGATGTACAACTGTGTATCATCAGCGTACTGATGATACTTCACCCCAAAGCCACGGATGATCTCACCCAGCGGTTCATATAGATGTAACAGTATCTAATAATGATTAAGATAGGATAAAAAATCTAAATAATCTAAAAAAAACCTCAGTAAAATGTGCTACTGTGACCTGTTTGATCTTTCCTTCCCCCAGATTTAGAGAAAGCTAAAGTTGAAATCCACTGAAGAGTCCAGAAAGTAATGAGAAGCTTAAGTATAGACTAAAAAGAAAGAATCTGGAGCCAATGTTTCTCCTTCCAAAGAAATAGCCGCCCGGAGTTGGGCAGCATATAAGTTTAATTAAATAAAATAAATTAAATAAATGTTGTTTGCTACAAAATACACATTAAAATCTTGCACAGATATATATTTCTCCCTAAAGATATTTGATAACTGAAGTATAAAATAATAATATACTTAACTTCAAAAGTATTAGACAAGTACAATATAGCTTCTAAAAGAGATGCCATCTGGAAATGTGTTCTCTGATCCTATGGCCTTGCACTCAAGAATACAAAATATCACCATTTTGTATCAAAAGTTGAATTTAAACCACTTGGCCATGTTTACATATGAGTAAATTCCACTATTATCAGTAGGGCCACACTAAGCATTTATAAAACTGCAGCTTGAATTCTATAAATTAAGAAAGTCAAGTTAGGTTGCCTTATTTTGTGTAAGTTATTCTGCAACACTCCCTTTCTTTATGAAAAGAATAAGAGAGTTAAACAGATCAGTAAAGCTCAGAATATCAAACCTCTGGTTCCCGGTGACCGACCAAAATTGGATCCTGCAACTCCATCTCCTAACAAACCTTATCCAACCTTTGGAGCAGTAGCTAAGATTTCTCTATACATTTTTAAGAATTAACTCGAGTAATTCTGTATTTTTTTAAAAAAGATTAATTTGATAATTACCAAAGCAATTTAAACTGGTCAGTGTAAGAAATGATAAATCTGCATTGGTCCAGAATGCATTTTTTATATTAATTTTGTACTTACTAAGATAGCAAATCCAAAATTCCTGGAAGAACTCACTTTTTCAATGGATCATATGTCACTATGAATCCTATAGATAAGCATTATTTAAACCGAGCCTTGTGATGGGAAAATTGAAATACTTTTCTTTTAATAATAAATAGAAACCAGTACTACTTTATCATCTGACCATTACTATAATTTCTTTCAAAATCATTTCATGTCTGGTTGCCTCTGCCACCTTGACTCATTTGTATTGTTTACAGCCAGACATTGCATTCAGTAGTAAGTGGCTGATGAATCCATGGTTGCTACTTTTTAGTTAAATGGAATGCAATTCCTCTCTGGATTTTATGGAGAACATGCTCAACAAATCACAATCCAGCTATCAATCAGACTAACCTGGGAAGGCTTTTTATTAGTTAGAGCTGCAAGCAGGCTGTGCTAAGAATGGCATTCTCATCATAAACCAATTTCATCCGAAAATTATCCCCCCAACTGAAAGTGCACTTTTTAAAGAGTAAGTGTAATGAGGATTCTGTTTTGTGGGTTGTCTTCATCCATGCAGATTCCTTTCTTTTCAACAGTTACTTTTTCCAAACATTAATTCTTTTTTTGGAAAGAAAAAAAAGAATGTCCCTGAAATGCAGACAGAGTGTTTCAGTACAGTCTTAATAAGACTGCAGTCCAAGCAAAGAAACTTAGCCAGGATAGTCAAAACAGACAAGAGGAGAGCTCCGTTAAAAACAATAGTTATCATTTACCAATAAAATAAGATTGCCAACACCCAAGTTTCAGTGCTAATTAAGGTAGATGCTGATGGAATGCATTTGCCTCATTCATTTACTGTTCATCTGAAGTGGCATATGGAGAAAATTGTCTCTTGTTTATTAGGTAGACAAAAGCATTCGTTTAAATTCCAAACAATAACATTAAAAGACAAGAAGCTGAAAAGTTCCCTAGAGCTTATTGGCTACCATGCCTATCTCATCAGCCTCTAGAAAGCAATGAAGAGTTAAATCAAACATTTTACCAGCTCATCTACTGCAAAGTCACTGTATCAGAAGCCTGAATTGATTTGTTTCCTCAGAACGAATTGAGAATGAATGTAAAATAATGTGGGAAGAGGGAGATAAAAATCCCTAACAGAGGGCTAATCGGATACTGTATAATAGTTGATTGCAGGTTTGCACCGTGCTATTGTTGCCTAAATCATACTCACAGGTTCTGGGTTCTTCCAAGAGTTTGGTGCAGTTTCAAGGACAAATGTCTTAAGGATGCCTTTTCTAGTCTGCAGCAATGATCTTGACTCTGATCTGATTATATGAGCCAAATGCAAAGTCTGACACTATTTAAAAAGAAAAAGAAAAGGAAAAGAAAAGATGATGCTTCTTGTGTGGAAAAGAAACCTTGAGAAAAAGGCTGTCTAAAGTACAATGGCTGATTTGCTCCCTAGTTGTAGCAGCTGATGCCTGCTTGCAGCCCTGCAGAAAGAAACCTTTACTGAAAAACCAATGGCATCACATTTCAGTGAAGCTTATGCCAAGCTGTACAGTGCAAAGCAATTTGTTTATAAACTTCATAGAATTCAAGTAAGTTAAGTTACTTACTTTACTTTACAGCAGCATGTATAGAAAACACTTTTAGATATGTACTTTTTATAAATAGTTAGCAAAATTGTACAGTTCTTATGCCTCCCTTGAAGTAAAAGCTTTTAAGTATGACAGTTACAGATACAAAGAGGAATCAGGAATTCTGTACTTTAAAAGTTACAACAGATAGGAAATTCCAGGAGGAGCAATTTCTCTATCCTAAATAGTGGAAAGTTTAAAATATCGGAGGACCCAGAATCAAGTTCACACTCAATTATGGACACTAAATGATCCAGTCTTTCTCTGTGTTCCTACCTCATACGGTTGTTATGTGGAAACACTGGATAAGGGTATATTAGGCGTGCCACCTTGAGTTCCTGGAGGAAAGACAGAAATCCAATATTTAAAAGATATGTCTTAGATTCCATCCTGTGACATGGCTCAAAATGACCAGAGGTGCAGGAAATTCTTCAATTTATTACCTGTCCTAATTTAAAAATAGAACTATAATATATTCAAAGATAATTAAATTTAAAGAATTTTGAAGCTGTATCTTTAAAGTATTAGGAATGTTTTATATTCCTATTCCAAATCCATTCATTGAATATCCCACTTACTTAAAATCAGTGTGAAGAGTGATTACATCAATGCTGTAATTTTACTTTTTTGGTCATAAGAGAAAGCTTCTTTCTGTAAGAATTGCAGGTTTACAACAAAGTCAACCTATTTGTCCCCATTTTGTCTTAAGAAAAGGTGGAAAAAACATACAGATTATAAAAGAAAGATGGTGATACTGAGGAGCTCATAAAACACCAGGAATGAGAAGAGCAATGGAAAAATAAAAGCCATGGCTAGAAGCAATCTAAGTTTCATAAAAACAATGGAACCAATTTCTGTAAAACCAGAAATAAGGCCTACCATGTCTTTGTGGTTTATCCTCTGGTAAATATGTATGGAACAGTCATATACAGACTGAAGCCCCAAGACAGTATGAAGCTATCAATAAACTATTACAGTTGTTAATGTGACAAAAGATGAACACTGAAATAGATTATTGGAAGGTAGGTAACCATATGTATTATTGAGGTCATGCAATATTTTGGATTCGGTTCCAAAACAGCATGCAAATTGTTGCATATTTTCTGGGATTATAGCACTTTTCTGATGGTAATTAAAAAAGAAGATAACATTTGTATCGCTGAAAGAAAAGAGCTTCAAAATCCATTTGTTTTAAAAAAAACCACTCTTCTTTAACCACCTTCCATTATTTTCACAAATCTTTTCTGTATCAGTCTTAGAAAGATTACTATTATTTTTTTATTATTAATTATTTAAATTTATTGGCCATTAAACTCAAGTGGACTCTGGGTGGCATACATAAGTAGAACAAACATAAAAAATTAAAAATATTAAATCAGATAGCCCAGACTAAAATCATCTAACAGACAGCAAAATAATCTGTTAGACAGAGAAAATTAACAAAACAGTGCCACTAAACTAAACATCAACCCCAAGCCTGGGACTAGATGGGCAGGCTCCAGAACACTATGGTAGATCCAGAATTTGATCTATGGATAGACAGGACTTCTTATGTTAGTAGGCATCATGACCATCTCCTATGCCCTTAGGCTGTATTCTAGTAGCAAAGGGCAATGTTGTTAGTTGCGAAGTCGTGTCCGACCAATCGCAATCCCATGGACAATGTTCCTCCAGTCCTTCCTGTCCTCTACCATCCCTCAGAATTCATTTATGCTCATGCCTACTGCTTCAGTGACTCCATCCAGCCACCTCATTCTCTGTCATCCCCTTCTTCTTTTGCCCTCAATCTTTCCTAGCATTAGGCTCTTCTCCAGTGAGTCCTTCCTTCTCATTAGGTGGTATTTGAATTTCATTTTCAGGATCTGGCCTTCTAAAGAGCAGTCAGGGTTGATCTCTTCCAGGACTGACCGGTTTGATTGACTTGCAGTCGAAGGAACTCGCAGGAGTTTTCTCCAGCACCATAGTTCAAAGGCCTCAATTCTTTGGCACTCAGCCTTTCTTATGGTCCAACTTTCACCGCTGTATATTGCAACTGGGAAAACCATAGCCTTGACTATACGCACTTTTTGTGAGCCATCTCTGATTTATGCAAAGAACCATATTTATCTGAAAGAAAATAACCCTGAATTTAAAATGATTGTCCCTCTACTTAAAAAAAAGATGATGCATCTGGTATAATTCCTAGCTTCTTAGTCAGTTTAAAAGTGACTATATCTAAAGTTACAAAGTAAATGTGACCATATACTGCATCTGCATGTGGGTGTGTATTCACACACTGACCAAAAGTTCCAAAAATGACAGACAATACCAAAAAAATGGATTAATTGGATTAGGCACCCCTTTTGTTAAAACTGATCTGCACTATATCTACATTTGTAGAGAGAAAATATTCTGTCCTCACACACATCCCCTCTATAGACTAGTGTAGGCTTTCACAGCCCATATCTCTTGGGCAATATTGGGCTTATTGGGTTTAGTGACCAAACTCTAGAGAACAGATTTCCTGATGTTCCACCAGCAACTGCAGCTGGCATCTGCAGGGAGAAAGCTAACCCAGCAAGGATTGACTGGGCTCCTGTCTTCATAGCCAAGACAGAATTTACAGAAGTCATGACACCTGGTTATAAAAACAAGAGCCCAGACAGACCCTGCACTGCACCGATCACTTTGCCTCTGAAGATGCCAGCTATAGTTGCCGATGAAACATCAGGAAATCTGTTCTTTAGACCATGGTCACTAAACTCTGAAGCCCAACACATTCTCTACTCTGTCTTTCCAAGAAGAATAGCAGAAAGAGATGAATACAGATGGTGATGTGAGGGGGGAAGGAGATAACCAAAATGGGAAGGAAAGTAAAGAGAAATTTGAGGATAAAATATGACAGATTAAACAACAGGAAATAGCTATATAGAGAAAGAAAGAAATTTGTTGCTAAATTCCCAACAGGTGTTTGTGGGTTCAGAATGCATAAACCTATGTTTGCTTACTCTCCAGAAAGCTTCACTGAGTTCAATAGCCCTTACATTCTTGCTAGATTCTTGTAAACCTGGAGCCTGGAGATTAATCCTTGTCATTGGTGGCCAAACGATCTTCATAGCTAAATATGCCAATTAGCAGCAATAGTTTCTACAGAAGCTACCTGGATAGGGGAAATTTTGGCATGGTAGTTGGTACACTGGTAATATGAAGAAGTAACACTGTTTATATTGTGCTGCTCATATAAGCTATACAACTTGTGCACAATGCCATGGATAAATTGTTCAACAGAACTCCTTAATATATACTCAAATGTGTGAAAGGACTGCACTAGATACCTCTTAGTTACCAAACATTTATCAGTAATTTCAGGTGTTTTTAAAGCCCTAAACAGGAACATGTTATTTGAACAACCATCCATTTTGTACTCTAGAGAAGACATCCTGAACCCTATCGAAAATTTACTCAGATATTAGTAGGATGACAGAATCAGACTACTTTGTAGATTACCTTTTAAGAATGGAGATTGTATTTTAATTCTTTGATTATTGATACTTTATTTTATTGAACACTGTTCTTACTGTTTGTTAAAATATCATCTTGGACACCTTGGCAAGGAACAAAGTTTATAATATCCTCCTCCTCATCTTGCTGAGCATATCACACCCCTGATTCATATTGTAGAAACAGCCAATCTGTACTGTGGCATTCACAAGTTTTATTTACTTTGCACAAACACTGAAACAGCTAACATGGTAAAAGATTTCTGCCATAAATTAAAAACTCATTAATTCTTAAATTCTCTTGATTTCTCTATCATCACAAAATATGAGCCTGTTTCACTTTGTTTAAAATAAAATGCAATACATACATTTTGTATTGCAAAATATATAAAATAAATAATTTTCTATCAAATCTGATTTACTTAAATTTGCAGCCTAGTTCAATGCCTATTTTAAAATACGTTTTGATAATTTATTATTTGCATTATATAATTTTTGAAACGTGATCCACTCATATTTTTTAAATAAAAATCAGTACTGTAACACATTTTGCAAATAAAAGAAAATAAACAAAACAAATTAGATAACATATTGTGATCTGACCTGTTTTAAAAATTGTTTTCTGCTTTATATTGTTTAGTGTTCTAAAGTTTTTCAACTTCTGTTATCTTGAAAATCATCTTGGGAGCTTTCTCTGAACAGAAAGGCACATCAGATACAATTAGGATTATGGTTTCTTATTGCATAACTGCTTTGGCTCCCACAGTATCTTTCTGTCATTGTGCCATAGGGATGATATCAAGCTATGGCTTAAGAAAGAGAAATCCCAGCTACTTTGCTATAGATGCAGGAGTACAGATAGATAGATGCAAATCATTTCTATATGTATGCCATTTGGAAGTTACAGCTGGGATTAAACATAGAAGCCAAAGCAATGATGGGTATCTGCCACTGCTTAGGGAGCTGTTTTGGCTGCTGGTTAGCTTATGGGTGCAATTCAGGATGTCCCCTATAAGGCCTACATGTTTCAGGTCTAGTTACCTGAAAGACCACCTTTTTCCATATTCATCTTCTTGTCTGATCAATTCAAATTCCCTCTAGGTTCCTTCTTTATGCAATTGCTGTTTGCTAGGGCTCAGAAACAGGCATTAGGAACACTATCATCTGTTCTATCTAGCAAAAGAGCCTTGGTGGTGCAGGCTGTTAAATGCCTAGCACTTAAGTTCCAGCTGCCTGCAATTAGTTGCAGGCTCGAATCCCACCAGGCTCAAGGTTGACTCAACCTTCCATCCTCTCGGGGTAGGTAAATTGAGGAACCAAGATTGTTGGGGGCAATAAGCTGACTTTGTAAAAATCCCGCTTAGTAATAAGCAGGCATATACAATGGAATGAAGGCTATTGCTGAGCGCATTGGGTTGTGCTCCAAAAAAAGCCGCCCTGAGTCTCTGGAGAAGGGCAGCATATAAATATGAATTAAAAAAAAGAAGGAATGCTCTGATTGAAAGTTGGAGCAGGTTATTTTCCTTTTTTCTTATGGATATATATTTTGTGATGAGATTGTTCATCACTTAGAGCAGGCCTGTCAAACTTGCTGCCCGCGGGCCAGATGCAAGCCCACGCCTGGTTTAGCAAAGGGGAAAAAATTGTGATACAGCACGTGATGCCACCATGATGTTGAGAGCTTGACACCCCTGACTTACAGTCTTTGGTACTGTGTGGCATATTAGGCAGAGTAAATGAAATAATTGTGTATGTACATAAATATATGCATACAAGTACCATATGTTTCCATTTTTTAATCAAGAGATCACACCATACTATGTGTGATAATGTCCACCCTTAAAACAAATAAGTACTATATTTTTCCACTGAATTCTTACTTTGAAGTAATGAATAAGTACAATGAAATAATAAAAAGTGGTGGTGGTGTTTATTTTTTAAAAAAGTAAAATTCCCATATATTTAATTTACAATTACAAGTTGCTTTTAGGTCTGGAATCCTTAGCAGTATATGTTATAAAACAAAACAATCATCCTAATAATAATGATGACTATGATGCAGTTGGAACCTATGTGAAATACAGATATTTATTTATTGCATTTATTTGTAAAATGTAAAGGCCATCCTACCACCACGGCTCTTAGTTATTTGTAATAATAATTATCTGTATGTGTTAATTATTACATACAGTAGAATCTGAACCAAGAAGGATGGTTGAGGATGACCAAGAAAAAAACCTATACTCCTGATGCCCTAAATGCTTGGGATTTTATTGCTATTCCCTAGCCTAGGATTCCAATATAGTTTTCCAGCCATGCAGGAATGGCATCCATAAATTGGAGTGGGTACTTAGGAATTTTCACTGGAGGCATCGCATTTTAAACAAACATAAGCATAACTTAAAACGTGCAATGTTTGCCCTCTGTCTGAAAATATTTTCTCCTGATTTCTTTGTGTGAAACTGTCATGCCATTTGAAATTTAAAATTACCTGCACAAAAAGCAAATAAAATATTTGTAAGACTGGAGCCTCCCTTCCCCTAAACACATACACACACACACATTAACAAAGCACCCCTTCTCATCCTTCTGTCCTAATGAAATCTTCAAGGAGCAATAGAGTTAAACTGCAGGTGCACCATTCCCCTTTGCATCTCTGCGAGCTGGCATCAACAGTTGTTCTCCTATTTTCCCTGCGGGAAATTACCAGGTGCTCCCTATATAGGAATAATCAAGAGAAATCTAGGTCAAAATCAAAAGAAGTCTGCCCTCTCCATTTGATGGAGGAAGAATTCACATGCAACCATCATGGCAATGGAAAAAGAAAGGAACTTCTTTTTCAATTATAGTATATCCATAGACACTCTATGGGTAGAGTGAAGAAAAAGATGGCTGTTTTTTTTAAAGGGTTATTTTTCCAAAGGCAATAAAAATCAATAGAAACCTGCAATATTAGAGAAAATTTATAATCATTATTCAAATAGCTGACTTGAAACGGTCCCTTGTTCATGGGGAAATCTTCAGTTAGTTTTTCAAGTACCAGCAGTTCAGTCAAAAGATTCACCAACTGCCCTCTGGAGAAAACTGCACATCTGCATTTAAATGGAGATATATTGTTTCCAAATGTGCAGTATCTGGAAGGCAGATCCTGTCAAGGTTTCTTAGTGAATGGATTTTAAATTGCACCAGATAAGTTTCATTGCTGTAACCTTTATTGTTTTATGCCACAGTAGCTTTTTCCTCATTATTTTGTCTGTGAACATTTTTTTTTCTAATAACTTAAAATTACATCATAATCCATAATAAAGCTTTTGCAACATGAGATGTGGACATGACCATACTCATCCTTGTGAATACAGCTGTAAACTAAATTTAAATTATTTTTTGGCAAATTAATTGAATTATATGGACTAAAGTCATAAAATATTTTACATACATTTTTTAAAAAATTGCAAAAGTATTTCAAAGATATTAATATATATCCTCTGGCATGTAACTGAATTATTCACTTTGCTTTACCTTATCTCACCTCACTTTATTTTATTTTACTTTTAAAAAAACTTAAGTATATTTTAACTTTAAGTATATTTTAAAACATATGTGTAAAAATAGAAAAAAATTTCCCCATTTCCAAGAAGGGTGTGTAATTCATGTAAAGTGCTATACAGGTGAGGATGACATAACACATCTGTATACACAATTCTGAAACTTCTAAGAATATTTTAAAGCGTCCCAGTTAATGTCACATTTTAATATACGTTATGGTTAATTATTTGATAACTTATTGAAAATCTCCTCCAGATCATATTGCACATATATATTTCATGTAAATATATATGCATCTTCCTTTTTAAATTTATTTCCTTTATTTATTAATCAGATTTGTACTGCCACTCATCTCATTTGGAACAGTTTTGTGTAGCAGTTAAGGCACACATAACATTCACAAAGAAAAACAACAAAAACACTCAAGACATTAGTCTTGTTGAATTTCTGGCTGCAACAAAATTTCCCTGTAAATAACATGACAGAGAAGAGATTAAGCTATCATTTTCAGGGATGCTTCCAGGGGTGGGATGCTCGGGGTTCACAGGGGTTCAGGAGAGCCCCTAGCTAAGATTCTATGCAGTTCAGAGAACCTCCAAATCCCACTCCTTTCTGGACCTGCCCACCCTGCCCTGCCCCTCCCAGGAGTTCCCACACAGTCTTTTGGATGCAGATAAGTGCAGGGCACGCACAGAAGCTAGGGAGGGTGAAAAATGGGCTTCCCAGAAGTTCAGAAAGGCCAGAAATGGTCCTGTTTCCAGCTTTCCAGGAAAGCCTCCAGAGCCCAGGAAGGGGAACCCCTCCCCCTCACCATGGTGCAGGAGGTTGACTAGATCACGCCCACCATGGCCATGCCCACCCAGCAACCAGGCAGAGAATCTTTGCTAAAATTTTTGAAGCCCACCCCTGGGCACTTCCATCAGAAACCCTTCAGCTGCCAACTTATTTTTCTATGCCTTATCTAAAGCATTGCGATTCCAAGTGTTGATTCAAATTCTGGGATTCAAAATAAAAGTTGGAATATCTTTAAGATCACTTAATATCAAAATAATGATGCCATAATCAGGAGAGGACATGATGGATACAGAATATTTTAGATTTAACTAAACTTTTCACTTGGGAAATAGACTGCAGAACAAAGTATGATAGTATCCATGCTTAATAGAGTTATATTATTACTTAACATTTAATGTATTATGTACAGTTGCAAATTACCATTTGACATATATGATTGTAGATAAGATTTGTTTTTCTTCAGTTCAATCATGTCCGATTGTTGGAAACTGCCAGGACAAATCCCTGCAGTTTTCTTGAAAGGGTTTTTTTCCCCCAAAAGGATTCTAAGATTTATCAGTGGCTATCTTTCTTGCTTACTATTTGCTTGGTGCTTGTTTGCTTGCTTGTTACTATTGATTCTTGAGAACTGCCTGAATTAGTCCTTAAAGTTTCCTTTGCAGGATTCTTTACAGATTGGCCATTGCTGCCTTCTTAGAACTGAGAGAGAGTGACTGGCCCAAGGTCTCCTTTATGGCTTTATGCCTAAACCAAGACTAGAAATCATGGTCTCCCAATTCTAGCCTGATGCCTTAACAACTATGCCAAACTGGCTCTCATAGGTAAGAATATTAGGACTTAATTACAGATTATCATTATTCCGCTTACATACTGTTATGTAGACAATGTATCAAACTCTACATTATTAAAATAACTCCATACAGAATTAGCATATTCACCAACTGAAACAATCCTCCTTCTAGATATTATTATTGGTGTTATTGTTTTTAGTTATTTGTTCAATACATTATATAGCCACCAATTTCATATATATGATTTTGGGTGAGTAACAATTAAAAGCAAAACAGGATAAAACAACCAAAACTGTATTGGTTATTATTATTACATTTATAGCCCAACTTTATTTTGTACATCTCAAAATGATGCACATAATGTTCTTGCCTCCTATTTCCACCACAGCATCCCTGCTACTACCTGGTAGGCCATACAATCTGCTATGACCTTCAGCACCTATATGGTCATCAAATGCTACTTGAGAGTTCCATACATGTTCATGGTGAACATATTCAGTAAAGTCATCACACTTTATGTGTCAAATAAAGGCAGAGAAATGAAGAATGGAGACTGCAAATCATTTTAATTTCTGAGTTTTTTCCCCTTTAATATAACAATTGAGCTAATGATATATCCATAATCATGAGCCAGAGGGGAAAAAGCAAAGATTTCTTGAGTCCTCACTTAAATAGGACGTTAAAAGCAAGGTTTATCAGCTTGATTGTTATATTGTGCAATTTTGGAATTAGCCAGAAATTCCTCCCCCGATACACTTTTATTTGGATAGTACTACAACTTTCAATCCTCCTTCCTGTGCCCCACGTACATTCTGGAGAGAGAAAAGAGAACTTTGTGAGATATAATATACTGGATTCAACAGAGTTTGCTTCCAGGAGATTCTACTGCAGTATTTATTCTACTGAACTGTTACATGCCTTGAAGTGGGATCTATTACAGAAGACAGCAGTCTATAATGGCATCTTTCACCAGTTGGATGCCTTCTAAATGGGAAGACTGTAACTCACATACTGTAATGGTATGTGAGAATAATCATGAGGGATAAGAAGAAAAGCTGCCTAGGAGACAAGAGGGGGAAGCCCACAGTTGCTCAACACAGAAAGAAACTTAAGAAAACCCGCCCTAATGGATCAAGCAATTAAAAGTGGCAGTGGGAGATCTGCACCTTCAAACTTGCAAGATTCTATTAATGTAGCTTTTCAGTAAAGTACAATTAGCTCATCTCATTGGGTGTTCCGGCCTGGTTTACTGGGAGGACTAATATAGGTAGTCCTCCACTTATGACAGTTCATTTATGACCATTCAAAGTTACAACAGCCCTGAAAAATGTGACTTATGGCCGCTATGCAGCATCCCCATGATCATGTGATCAAAATATTGGTTCATATTTATGACCTTTGCTGTGTCCCAGGGTCACATGATCACTTTTTGCAACCCTCTGACAAGCAAAGTCAATGGGGAAGCCAGATTTTCTTAACAACCAGGATACTAACTTGTCAACTGCAGTGTTTCACTTAACAGCTGTGGCAAGAAAAGCTGTACAATAGGGCAAAACTCACTTAATGAATGTTTCACTTAACAACAGAAAGTTTGGGCTCAATTATGGTCATAACTCGAGGACTACCTGTAACTACATACATAACTCAATCTAGACGTACAAATGTGGGCTGTAAAACTCCAGAGAACTACTAGAGACAGCACAGGGTTACAGAAAACACTGCCATCCAATAGCCCTCTGGCATTTTGCAGGAAGGGTATGATAAACCCACATCAATTAACATAGCTTTAGAGAAGGCAGCTTAAAGGTTTCCTTGAAACCCTTTCACATGAAATCTGTACTGGATCTTTAGAATCTTGGCTCTTAATTATTACTATTCTAACGTAGCATCTTCAGTTAACATATCTCATATATTATTATTTGAAGAGCATTGATACTTTATTTAGAGCCTTGGTGGTGCAGGCTATTAAACGCCTAGCACTTAGTTCCAGCTGCCTGCAATTAGTGCAGGCTCGAATCCCACCAGGCTCAAGGTTGACTCAGCCTTCCATCCTCTCGGGGTAGGTAAATTGAGGACCCAAGATTGTTGGGGACAATAAGCTGACTTTGTAAAAATGCCGCTTAGTAATAAGCAGGCATATACAATGGAATGAAGGCTATTGCTGAGCACATTGAGTTGTGCTCCAAACATTGTAAGCCGCCCTGAGTCTCCAGAGAAGGGCGGCATATAAATATGAATAAAAATAAAAAAATAAAATAAATTTACTGTTCTCATATACCTGTACAACTATATCTATATTGAAATAAAGCCAATGTCAGCTCTTCAAGGTAAGTCAGGTCAGGATACAGAAATCTCAAGAACTTACTGAAAGTCTTGTTATAGGACAGCGTTTCTCTTTATACATCTTAAAGTAATCTTAGTTACTTTAAGATGTATATCCCAAAGGTGCTTTTTCCAAGAGGCAACTGGACTTTCTGGTTTTTCTTTGAAGGCATTTCACTTCTCATCCAAGAAGCTTCTTCAGCTCTGACTGGGTGGTGGGGAATGGAAGGATTGATCATTCAGTCAGAGCTGAAGAAGCTTCTTGGATGAGAAGTGAAATGTCTTCAAAGAAAAACCAGCAAGTCCAGTTGCCTCTTGGAAAAAGCACCTTTGGGACAACTATGACCTGGATGACTGACTGAGAATCTCCATAGACTTTAAGATGTATAGGCTTCAACTCCCAGAATTCCTCAGTCAGCCTTACTCTCAGAATTTCCTTGTTGGCTGGGGGAATTCTGGGGTTGAAGTCCATACATCTTAAAGTTGCCAAGGTTGAGAAACATGTTGTAGATTATAATAACAGAGTCTGGAAAGCCTGCCAGAGTCCTCCCTTATACCTTGCAGAATCAAGGTGGGTTATTTGGGGTCTCTTTCTCACACTCCCTGCTTCCTTAGGATGAAGTTGTCTTTACTTTATCCCTTATTATCTCCTAATGGTTCTGCTAACAGTTCTTGTAATCCTTTGCAAAGACTTTCCCCTGCAGCCCATTTCATAAGGCTTATAAAATACACAAACCTGAGTAATCACCACCCTTGACCTCCACCACCACCACCATCATTTTTCCCCCGAGTCTTTGGAGCCCAATACAGCAGTCCATGGGTAACTTCCAAGTCCAGTTTCATATGAAGACTTAAAAACCATTAACCATAACGGCCCTGGTTGTCAACCCTCCTTTCAAGTTACTCAGAAGGTAGAGACAAATGACCACGTTTGTTTTCCCCTAGATAAACAGAAGGGTGCTATCCTTTGCACACTTGTTTATTTCTTTGATTAATTACTGTACACACAGATGTGATCTGAAGTTTGAGATTTTAAATGATTTCCTTTCAGTGTTAGAAAAGTGTGAAACCGACAAAGAGGGTGCAAAATGTTTTGAGCTCCATTTTTGCACACTCCATGCCTATGTTGCAATGTATGTAAATTATATGCATATCAAAATGCATGCTTGCATATCATATAGCACCCTGACTCTGAAGACTTTTAAAGCATCACATAAGGAAGCAGAAGATGTGAGGCAATTCACAGAAGGAAGGTACTTATCTCCCCAACTCACATCTCATTAAAAAAGGGTTCACTGTGCATGCACACATACTTTGTCCATCTTTTCTTTCTGCTTTTTAGAGCAGCAATGCTCTTCAAATTAGTACAAATAAGATATACTGTGCATTGGAGAAGTATGAAGATATATTGCCACTATATTAATATGCCTGGTAAGGCCATTTTTTTTTACTTTAGAAGGGGGTATAAGAACTTCATGCCACAATCCCACCCAACTCTTGATTTTGTGAGCAGCTCTGCACCATTGTCAGCACTCAAATCATTCTCTCTCCCTCCTTCCCTCCCTCCCTCTCTGTCTCACACACACATACACACACACACACAACCAAGTCCCACTTCAGAAAAGCTTATTCTCCAGTGTACAGCTCAGTTCATATTAAGTTGAAAGCTCATTGCACTGAATGGTATTTATTCCTCAGTTTACAGTACAGAAGCCCAAACAGCCTCAGACAAGCAGCGTCATGTAGCAAAATCGTATTAATAAGCAGAAGAATGGATAGATATATGGAGATAGACAGACTGTTAGATAACAAATGATAATAAATTTCCTGGCATTAACTGGCAGGCCTCTTCGGCTCTTATAAATCACTCTTACAAAGTGTTTTAAGAAAGAAGGAGAGGAAGGGAGGGGAGGGAAAACAGACGCTACTATCTCTTCCCGGATTACTGGCCCCATTCGTAGCTTTTCCTGCACTGTTCCGCGTACCAAGGTCCTCGGACGGACCGCGCTGCCCTTGGCAGTAGTGGAAGAGAGACAGTAAAGGTTGCAACCGATTAGCAAAACTGGAGGGAACGGAACTTCTCAGATCCTTGAAAGAAGCTCAAGGAGAAGTGGGACGGGGTACATTCCGGGCATCATCAGCACATAATAATAAACAAAATCACAGGTACGATTGCCAGCATACCAAACTGGTAGTAGCTTAAAAGTCGTCCTTCGCTCCCATCCTGTTAACTCCCCCACACACACACCCGCACTCTACCCCACCCCCACCGTCCACCCCCACCGTATGCTTAATAAATCAATGCTTTTATCACAAAGGGCAAAATCGGAACAAAACCACCCAGAACCGAACCTGTCAGGGAGACACATAAACAACAAAACAAAACAAAACTGCGCTATCCCTTAAAATGGCAAAGAGCGAAAGCGAAGAGTCGAGAGAGAGAGAGAGAGAGAGAGAGAGAGAGAGAGAGAATCAATAATGCCTGGTTGACAGCTTTGACCCTTTGATTTCCACGAAAAAGAACTGACTCCTAAGCAAGTCCCACCGAAGAGGGTCTGGGGGTAGAAGCGGAGCAGAGGAAGAGGAGTGTTAACAGCGCTATCAGCTTCTCCAATTTGTAAAAGGGGGAAAAGGGGAAATAAAAATGCTCCGGGTGCGATGTTTGCTTCCAGATGTGTAAGATGATATAAGGTCTGGACTCGCTTTACCTGGTCAGGGCAGAACCGCAGGCGGGTTAATCAGGTGAGTCGCCGGGGATTGAAAAGAAGCCGAAGCCGGGTTTTTTGCTAGGAAAGTCTACAACCCCATGCAGGGACATTGCAAAATCTTTACACACGCCTCCTTTCACTGGGCTTCCGCGACCTCAGCCGGAGAAGGGGGGAGATGCTGGTCCGAGGCAGCCCGAGCCTCCCTGCTCATGCAGCTGCCCGAGGTTGGGTAAGCTTGCCTGCAGGACAGGGCCCATTGAAACAGCTGCTCCGCATCAGGCGGAGAGGCTGGGGAGGGGAAGAAAGGCGGCAGTGGGCATCCGAGGGATACACGGGCCTCCCTGTTTCCTTGGTAGAGTCGAGCCGCACTCAGTCTGACCCAGGACGTCACTCTGCCTGTCTGTTTTCTCAATGATAACTTGGCTGGAGAAGGGAAAAGCTGCGATCTTTCCCCCCACTTCGCGCTGAGATCATGGTTTGGTATGTGTATTTTCTCGCATGCATTCCAAAATATACATACGTACATGGTCGGTGTTTTGTTTTGTTTTTGTTTAAAAAAATCGGTTGTGCATATACAGGGGCTCATGAGTTGCTTCTCGGCTGTATTTGCGTTAGTTTGAGTCTGCTTGCCTGCCTGCCTGCCTGCCTGCCTGTATCTGTTGTTTTCTTGTGCTGTCCTTAAAGGGGCTGGGCAAAGAGCTGGTGGTCCTTGTATGAATTCAATTTTCTTTGAAATAAAACATCTATCTTATCTATCATTTTTAAAGACTGTACTTTATAGCCTATAACTATAACTTCTCAAAGCATCCAGGTTCATAATGGATCCTCCTACACCCCACAAACAGAACCTACACAATTGCAGCCTTCCTCCAGAAACACCCCACCAGTATCCAGAACTGTTTGTAAATTTCTACTCCACCATGCACATCTGAACAACCTAGTTTGCCCTCATCCATCTCAAAGCTACCTCTACATATTTGTTTGAGAAGTCCAGCACCTTTCTGGGTAGAAGATGGAAAGCAGAAGTAGTTGTGTATCATCTTATCACCATCTAAATTGCTGGCTAACTTCCTAAAGTGATTGCACTGTGTACATTGAAAATCAAGGAGAACATCATTGTATTTGAGGGGCTGCCACAGAGAGGAAGGGGTCAATCTATTTTCTAAAGCGCCTGTAGGCCAGACAAGGAATAATGGATGGAAACTGAACAAGGAGAGATTTAACCTGGAAATAAGGAGAAACTTTCTGACAGTGAGAACAATCAACCAATGGAACAGAAGTTGCCCTCGGAAGTTGTGGGAGCGCCATCACTTGAGACTTTCAAGAAGAGATTGGACTGCCATTTGTCAGTAGGGCCTCCCGCTTGGGCGGGGGGTTGGACTAGATGACCTACAAGGTCCCTTCCAACTCTATCTGTTATCTGTTATTTAAAAAGCAGGGGACACAAACTGGAACTTCCTTGTATAAAAATGGACAGAGCATAGCATTGCTATTCTGAGAATTCTAAAATATGTTCAGTGGAGAGAAAGGTTATTGGTCTGAACTTACTTCATGTTCAAGAGGATTTGAACCTAGTTCTCTAGTTCTAGTCTAACATTTAGACACCTCACAATGATTTACATCATGTAGAATATTTTGGCAAATTGGAGACAATGTTGCAGGAATATGGCCCTACTCCAGAGAAAGGTGGGTCTGTCTACTTGCCTGCAGAAATATTTAATGTCTGGTGCCCCATCCTCACAATGTGTGTCTAAGTAGTGATGTCAACTTTAAGCATTAGATCCACAAAGCAAAGATGTACTGACTTGTAACATTGGCAGAACTCTGTTTAATAAAAGCTTTTATATATTATAAGAAAAAATTAAACTGGTCATCATATATGGTACAACCTATAGCAATTGTAATGTGGTTATCCTGTATGGTACAACTTGTAGCAATTATAAAGTGGGTTTCAGTCAACTCCAGCTCCAACTCAAAATGGGGATTGAAAGGGAAAGAGAGATAACAGAATAAGTAAAAAAAATCCAAATACTGGTATTAAATTATTGCCTATCAAATGGGAACTGTTACACAAGATCCTCTTATATAATACATTTTCAGAGCCTTGAAATCTATCAGTACTGGAAACACTAATAGTTGGGTATAAGATGCCATTTATTGCACAAAAAAATTGCTTCATAAATGGTCTTTGCTTTAGACTATCCAAATTATATACTACTATAACTCTCATGTCTGTTTGATTATTTGTAACTTTCAGTTGGGCAAAATGGTACATTGTAGGGGAACAATTTTTGAGTCAAGATACCTCAAATGGGCTAATGTAAAGAATGAATCCAAAATCTGGGACCAATCATTCCCAAGGAATTGAAAATGGCTGCTTTAGTGCTGCCATGACACCACACTTCTGTGGTCAGCCACAGTCACACAACCATCATTTTGGATGCTTCTTGACAAAGAAGTCCAATGGGGAAGCCAGCAGGATGTTGGAAATCATTCTCTCTCCATGCTTTTTTGCCCGTCCATGGTCATTCAGTTTGTTTAGGTAAGAAAAAAATCTCTGAAACAATATCCCCAAAAGGTCATTGGGATCTCTAATTTCCATTAGCATGATGAAAGAGAAATATCACTCTTAATTTTTCATTCTTAATCATATAGTTTAACATATTGGGAATTAACTGACCAGGGGGAGGGGCAGGGGGACAGCTGGACATTTAAAAAGAAATTATGGAAGTTTTTCTTATAATGTTAGTTTCTTTATACTTACTATAACAGTTATATTAGCTTGTAACTGCTTGTTATCTTTCCAGTTTAGAAGCTGATGTCATTAAAGATTATCCATATATTAAAGTGATAAATGTTGGAATTATTCAAAAAATAAGAAAATATGCAGTGAAATCCTAAGAATTCAGAACACAATGGGATTTTTTTCTGTATCACAAGAGCTACTGTTATTAAAAATGCATCAGATTTTTAAGTTTTCAGACTTTTTAATGTTTCTAAATATTCTTCAGTATCCCAATATACCTGTGAAAACAATAATCAACAACATATATAAAAATATAGTTTTATTTAGAACTCCACTTGACAATAATGTACATAAAAATACATTCCTAATGAAAGTAAATCACCCATGTTAAACATATATCTGTACATTTATAATCTAATCTTCACTGACCTCCACTGGTAGAAGCCAATCAACTTATCTGTATCACCTATGCATAATATTTCATAACCTGGAAAGTAAGATAATTTCTATAAGTTCAAACTAACAAATTACAATGATTAATAAACAAACATTGGTTACCTTCAATTCACATGGTTTTATATGCAACAATCAAAAATTTGATGTGAAAGAAATCATAAAATGTGTAACTTCTCAAACTTGAGTATGGTGAACAATAGTATTTAGGTATTCAGGAGCAAGAATGTAGAAGACTGGAACCAAAAATTGTAAGAAAGCTATATGTACTGTAGCTCTGTTTGTCCAATGGGGATTTGAATTCATATCTCCATGCTTCATTGCTCTGAAACCTGAAGACAGTTTCTGTTACAAACCTGAGCATCTGGTGCTTCAGCAAAAAAAAAAGTTAAACATCTTGCTGGATATATGTTATATTTTCGCTGCACTTATAGCAACTGTCTGGACAAAGACCACACAAGATGTTCACAGAAATAAAAATGTGAAGAAAACCAATTAGAACCAATTTGCAGATGTGATGCCAGTAGTAAAATTTGCCCATGAAATCCAGTTACAACTGTTTGAGAACAGAATATAGATAGCTGCATATGAGTGGTATGTGGAGATGGACTATATGTACATAATACAGGTACAAGCAGAAATGCTTTTGTGCAGGGGTCTTTGGACTGAAACTTATATTTTCTAAAAAATATATATTAATGTCAGAGGCAAAATGTGCATTGCAGTAGATAGAATGCAAGAAAAACAGTTTGAGCAAACACCTTTAATATTTAAGTGGCCTTCATAATAATAATAATAATAATAATAATAATAATAATAATAATAATAATAATAATTTATTCGACTTGTATGCCACCCTTCTTCCTAAGGACTCAGGGTGGCGAACATTAAAACAGCACAAATTTACAATAAAAATAGATTAAATACAACAAGTCGGAATACCAGTTAAAATAACACTTAACCCCCACCCCTCCCAGGTCATTCCAGGCCGGCCTGTTGAAACAGCCAGGTCTTCAGGTCCCGGCAGAAGGAGCGGAGATCAGGGGCCAGACAGAGATCCATGGGAAGCTGATTCCAAAGGGCGGGCACTCCCACGGAGAAGGCCCTAGCCCTGGGGGCTCCCAGCCAACAATGCCTGATCGACGGTATCCCAAGGAGGCCCCTCCTATGGGAGCGGACAGGGCAATCGGAATATGATGCTGGCAGGAGGCGTTCCCACAAGTACCCTGGACCCAAGCCATTTAGGGCTTTATAAGTTATTACTAACACCTTGAAGCTAACCCGGAAGGCAACCGGCAGCCAATGCAGGTTGCGCAGGAGGGGTGTAACATGGGAGTATCGGGACACTCCCATCACAGCCCGCGCAGCCGCATTCTGCACCAGTTGCAACCTCCAGGTAGTCCGCAAGGGCAGCCCCATGTAAAGAGTGTTGCAGTAGTTGATTCTGGAGGTGACGAGCGCATGAGTGACTGTTCGAAGGGCATCTCGGCTCAGGTAAGGGCGGAGCTGGCAAACCAGCCGAACTTGGGCAAAGGCCCCCTTATCAAAGGTCAGTCCTCATTGGTCTGTTTATTTCCTTGAGATATATCTATATTTCCTTTTCATTAAGTCAGGAGTGGCTTTGGAATATTCACTGAGAATTATACTTTTAAGACATCAAATACACTAGTTTAAAAATATAGACTCTATTTACAATTTGTACACTGTTTCATTAGAAATTGAGATATACAACCAAAGCATTGAGCAGGAGGTTGCTTCAGTGAGGAACTTCAAAGCAATCTGAAGAAAGGGTTTAGAGAAGAATGCCAGTGGAATACAAGAGATTTTGCAGTATGAGATAAAATTCTGACAAAGTGGAATAAGATTGCTGAAATCGGGGAAGTATTGCCATAGTGAACAAGAGTTTGAATAAGATTTGTGTCCAGCTCACATAAACATTGCTTAATGGGAACATTATAAAATTGGAAGTCTGATTCAGTCTAAAGAGGAAATCATTGGCCACAAGTTAAAGCACAGTAGAATCTTTATTAAAAGCATGCTGATGTATTTTACACAGTAATCAAACTTTAGTAGGAATTATATATTTCCAGAAGATGTTAAACAAATCAGTAGAATTAAATTCATTCTGAAAGGGAATGAGTGTAAGAAAGGAGGGAAAGCCTTCACATGCCACCTGTAATGCATATTTAAGTTAGAGTAGAGATTATCTTACAGAAGATAACTACATTTTTATTCAGTTATCAAGCATTCCCCAAGCAGTGTATTTTCTTCATGGTTAAAGAATACATAACAGAAATCAACGTTTGTACAGCACCACTGAAAAGGCTTCAGGTTTATAGCAGTGTATTTTCAATCTCTTAGCCCCTAACTGTAAATTGGTAATACTGATTCCAATGCAGATGCTTATTTGGTAAAATCCTGAATAGCTTTATAGATATTGCTGTTGTAGTTAGCGTCTAACAACACAGATAAAAACATACTATTGCTAATGGCTGGCAACGTTAAGGGGAAAAAAATCACTTAAGAGGTATGTGAAGATGGACTTGCAGAAGAAGCTACTGAAATCTGATACATGCAGTAATTATAAATCTCTTAAATCCATTTAAATTCATTTCTTCATTACAGTTTCCTATGTTCAGAAAGAAGTTCTTGCACAATCAGCTAATTATCAGAGGAACCAAATAATGGATGAAACCAGTTGACAGCCAATGGAAGACTGAATTTACTGAGAAAAAACTTAATGTTTAAAATATTTCAGCTACCAATGTGTAGCATTGTTTAAAATTTTAAATAGCAATTTATTCACCACAAAAAGTGAAGTCTTTATTCGATTTTCAAGCACACACAAATCCATTGTGGTTTACACATGAGAACTGAAAGAAATCTTACATTGGACTTACATTGTTTTATTGCAGTGGAGAATAAGATCCATATTATACCAGTGCCTGACTGTAATCAAAAGTTGAAATACAATGGGATACCTACATAAGCGCTAGTTGTAGAGACTATATGAAGTTTCTCAGTTCATCTAGCCTTGTCTGTTCTGACAAGCAGTGGCTTTCCAAATCTTAAGCAGATGTGCCTGTCAGTTCTGTTATCTAAAAGCCTTTTATCTTTGAATGCCCCTGTCTTAATTTAGGCTTGACTGCGTACAGTGGATAACATTGTGCCATTTCCCTGCAGATGCTCTACTGGGTTTACAAAAACATTGGATTTAGACATTGAGTCTGAACTGACTTCCAAAATAACTAATATGAGTGGCTACCAAGGGTGGAGTTAAGAGAAAGATTGCTTACTCTAGAATATCATAGATAAAAATAGATATAAGAAAGAATACATATATTAAATAATATGTAAAGCATACTTCTAACAGGAGAGTACAAATCAAGCCAAATATAGAGATGTTAAGAAACACATATCAGCTACATATTTTTATGCCAAATTTCAATAGTTCAAGGAAAAAGTAAATTACCCTCCTTATATCTACAAATTCGTAATCCACATATAAATGAACCTGCATTGAAATGATTTGGCTATATGGAGAAATCCTGTTCAGGATTCTAGTCGTTTACCTTTTCTAAAATATATGTTTACAAATAACTGGAGGTGATAAAAATATCCAACACACTTTCTTCCTGTTTTCCCCACAACAACAACCCTGTGAGGTGACTTGGTCTGAGAGAGAATGACTGGTCCAAGGTCACTCAGCTGGCTTTCATGGCTAAGGCAGGACTTAACACATGGTCTCCTGATTTCTAATTTAGTGGTGCCTTATCCACTAGACCCATCTGGCTCTCATAATCTCACTATAGTCAGATTACCTCACTATAATCATCCTACTATAATCAGTGTTTATGTACTTTTGTGACAAACAGAGAGGTACAAATAACTATTGACTTAAAATTATGTGTCACACAGATGGATTAAAACTCAAAAATTAGACTGGAAGTGATATTGTACTCTTTGCCATTAAATGTTAGGGGAAAAAATAATGATTATTGGCTAGTAAACTTTCATTATTTTGATAACATTCCATATAAACTAAAATGGTGGGTTCTACTCTATGCTGAAAGAGAAACCAGAAGCTAGTGCTTAGTGTTCTACAATGCTCTATAAAAATTATCTTCATATAAAAGAAGAAATATTTAGGTGTGAACTTTGCATATCATGGTCAAGCTACATCATTCCTATTGGCAACAGTTTCTCCCCTCAGAGATAGAATAATATGAACCATATTATGGTTGCACCACTTTCTCAAAGTGATGTGGGAAGGAGAAGAATTATTCTGTTAGGTGTAAATGGTGCCTTTAAAGATAAGGAATAATTAAATATATACTTTCAGGGACCACATTGCTTCTGTTATTGGCAAGAAGATTATGGGTCTTCAAAAGGGATCATGGTGATAGATTTGATTTGTATTGAAAGGATGACCAAAAATACTTGTGAGATGTTCTCTTCCAAGTGTTTTTTTTGGGGGGGGGTTGGCATTAGGCATAGTGGACCTTCACTTTGGGGGCAGATTTGTTTCCTTACACCAGGTAGCAAAATATCTTGAGCCAAGACTGTCAGAAATAACACAAGATCTTTTTGTCTTTGTGGAGGCTGAAAATTATGATTCTTCCTTAGCATTGTTATAGACTGAAGGTCATGCACATTTTCCCAGAAAGCTCAATGGCACATGAACACATCCTTTGATATTAGCAAGAGTATCCTTCCAAACAAATGTGTCTCACCTTGATGCCTTGTAATTTATAGACTTAGTGAACATGATGCAAATATAATTTGTTGTATATGACATGGATTCCTTAATTGTATTTTCTAGTATTTTTCTGTTCAGGTAAAAGCCTATGAGAAAACAATGGAAAATGAGGGAGAAACAGAAGCTATCTGTCTGCCTGGTTCCCTTGCTTCTAGGACTAAATAGGCAGTTCTGTCCTCTATTTCTGCCATCTCCAAATAAAGATGCAACCAAGAATAATAAGTTGAATGTTTAAAGAGACATAAAAATGTTACAAAGCATGGCAGCCTTTTTCAAGCAACATGGCCAGTGGTCACATAGGAAAGCCATGGGAAAAAGCATATGCAATCCATATCCAAGGCAAGTGGAATAACCCTATTCAGAAAAACACTCCTGCCTTCTTTCTGAAATTCCACTTCCTTCTCTATTCTGGGTTTCTATGCTTTGTTACACCACCACAAACTATTATCTTTGTTTAAGCAGAGTTCCCACTGAGCTTCTTTCTCCTTTTAGAGTTTTATTTTGCTTTTAGCACTTTTTTCTTCTAATATTACCAGCCTGTGCATAGAGCTCTTAACCTTAAATAAAGATTAAATTCACCATATATTTGCAAAAGCATATTCTTCAGTCCCTATCTTTTCAGGTAGGAAATAACAAGGATCTCTACCTAGGTGGGGGCTAGGAGGTCATGTTGTGCTGTGGTTTATTCTAATTATTCCTTAAGGTTTGGATGGTACCTATCCCTACTAGCACTTAAGGAAACAAGTCTCCTATTTGAGCAGGGGGCTGGACTAGAAGACCTCCAAGGTCCCTTCCAGCTCTATTCTAATTGAAGTTAAAAAGAACTCTTCCATAGGATCAGCTCTTTGGGGTAGACCACTTCAGGAAAATGACATCACAAGGATTCCAGTAATGCTACTGGCAAGCTACATAGGAAACAATGACAGAATACTGAAAACCTCTCTGTTTCTCTCTGTTTGCCCTTAAAGCAAAAGGAATCAGGGTGGACTTATTTTGAACTTCTTTCCTTGGGCTTTCCACTTTCCCAGGACTGAATTACTGTTTTACCTGGTTTAATGGTTTCCAAGGTCATCTCTACATTTCTATATACATAGAGTCTTAGATTTGTAAAGATTGTTGCCATATGCTGAGTTGGATTGTGGTTTTCTTATTTTAATGAAATAATAGGGTTTGTTTTGGAATGTGTCCAAATATTAAATATGTGCTAGTCCCAACTGTGGTAGCTAAAAAGAACCATCTGTATGTGGATACCATACATTCTGCACTGTCCTTGTTCTGCTCATTCAAAAGAAATTCCAAGGCTCAAGATTTCTTATGTGTAATCTGTTTTACTTGGTGTCTCACAGTATTGTAATAAAAAAGGGGAAGTACATTTTATAAGTCTGTAACTTGCCAAATGCTGCTGTACAAGATGCAAGGAAGAAAGCATGGAAAGAATTAGGAAGACTAAGAAACTTATAAAGTGCTGGATTCAATAAAGTAACAAAATAACTTGGATATTAATTTTAAATGGATATTACAACATTGCTTCTTTATTTCTCTTTCAGATTTTTCAACCAAATGAAAGGCTAAAACCAGTAGCAACCAGACAACAACTTCAGCCTGACTTAGAGTAGCTACATAAATAAAGCTGAGGAACATAGTTTAAATTTCTAATCCCAAATCCATTTTATAAAAAAGATTTTTATTTTTTAAGACAAACATATACAAACAAAACATAAAAAACATAAAACCATCTTCCATTTTATATACATACAGGGTATCAGTTGGTTACAAATCTTTTGTGCTATCCTTTCGTAGTCACCACAGTTTACATAAATTCTCACATTGTCAATCTAACATATGCTTATATATTTATAAATTATAAAATTTATATTACACTTTCATCCAATGGTTAAATATATTTGTATTATATTTTGTATCAATCTATTAAACTTCTAAGATTTCCTGATGTATTACATTACCATGTCTTTTTATCCAACCACTGATAAAACAAATCCCATATCATGTAAAATTGTTTATCTTCTTGTTCTCTGATTTCAAATGTCAATTTACTCATTTTAGCACAGTCCATAATTTTCTTAATAACTTCCTCATCCCAAATCCATTTTATAAAATGTTCAATTTGCAGCAAAAATCAGTTGGTTCCATTTTTAGATTTTTTATTTAACATGTTTAAAACCCAAAATGTGATTTAGAATGAATATGAACACTTGTCTTAGTTATCATCCATGGACAGCTGTTAGTTTTGTCTTGAGAGAAATACCCATGAAAATATCACTCAAAAGCTACATGCCCAAGGAACACAACAAGCATGTTCAAACTTTCCCTTCAGTTAGAATTTCCTTTGATAAAATAAATGAATTGTGTTAATTTATCTAGGCTTTGTCTAGGCTTGTTTCTGATAGGTTAAATTGCCTTCTATCCAGTTAAGGAACTGTTTAAGCAGTAATAATTTATGTCTTGTTGTGAATGCTCAACTTGGGTAGTAGTGGGTTAAGGCGGAAATTTTCTTTGTAAACCAAAACCATAAAATGTCCCAAGCTTAAGCATCCCATATAATAATAATAATTAATAATTTATTAGACTTGTATGCTGCCCTCTCTCCCTAAGGACTCAGGGCAGCTAACAATAAAAACTCAGTACAAAATTTACATTAAAAAGCAATTAAACAATTACAAGCCTAACAATAATAAAATAATAACATTAAACTTAATTAAAATAATTCTAAAACAAGCCCTCCCCCACCTTGGTCAGTCCAGACTGGCCTGTTGAAAGAGCCAGGTCTTCAGGTCACAGCGGAAGGAGCAGAGAGCAGGGGCCAAACGAAGGCCCAAGGGGAGCTGGTTCCACAGGGTAGGTGCTCCCACAGAGAAGGCCCTACCCCTGGGCACCGCCAATCGACAATGTCTAACCGACGGTACCCCAAGGAGGCCCTGCCCGTGGGAGCGTACCGGGCAATCAGAACGTGATGCCGGCAGGAGATGCTCCCACAAGTACCCTGGACCCAAGCCATGTAGGACTTTGTATGTTGTTACCAATACCTTGAATCTCACCCGGAAGGCAACCGGCAACCAATGCAGGTCACGCAGGAGGAGTATAACATGGGAGTATCAGGACACCCCCATCACAGCCCGCGCAGCCGCATTCTGCACCAGCTGCAACCTCCGGTTGGTCCGCATATGTACAGTAGGTGGCAGTTATCTGGAGGACCAGTAGATAGCTATAAAAATCACATAGAAAATTCCAATCTTTGCTGCCATCGATTGGTCATCTGAATTTTTGTGGTCCAGATACGTTGGCCTACCATTCCTATCCCACTTTATTTTATTTTTATTTATTATAACTGTATGCCCCTTCATCTCACTATCCAAGCTTTAATTCTTAGATTGAATTTTTTGTGCTCAGATTACTTTTGATGATTTTTGGATATAGCCAAATGCAAAAAAAATGTTAATGAATTTATATTGGGATAAAATCTTAATCCCCCAAATTACTGAGCACAATGCTTCTTTGTAATTCTATATCTAAAATAGTTGGCATCTATCAGATATATGTATCTGTCTAGGTACCTAGCTATGATAATCAACAGTCTAAATTATACTTAGTTGGCAGCCCCTGAATTCTGCTAAACTCTTGAATACAAGTAGTAATTAACACTGAGTCTTTAGTGCCATAGTTAACTTTCTGTAGTGGGGGATATCCATGACCAGGATGTTCCTCCCACCCATATCAGTGAGCAATTACATGCAGATGCAACATATACCATATTCTGGAGTGAAAAGCAACCTGCTTCTATTTTTAATATACAAGAGTTATTTAGACTATTAAAAGCTTCTTTCTAAAAGATGTACCCATTTTTGAAACCAAATAAAGCTTGGAGAAAATGTGATACATATAGGGGAAATTAATAAAAAGAAACCCTTCTCCTGTCACAGATATACAGTACATTCAATTCTACAATAATAATAGTAATAATGCAGCAATGAAGATAACTGGAGATGAAATATATGGGTGGATCTCTTGCTGCTGTAAAGGAAAAAAAGAATATTTGCTATGTCCTATTGAAGCTCCCATTGACTGAAAGAGGCTGAAACTAATGCTGAAGTATTCAGAATGCAGTGACTCAAAAAGAACCATTTTCTTTGGTTGCCCTGCAAAAATCAATTGAAGATGTGCTGGTGCTAAAATTTGCAAAACAGAGTACAGGAAATACTTGTTAAAATATGGATATCCCCCCTCCCCAGAAGCAACACAAACACAAATCTCATATACTTTAGTCTATTTTGTTTGGGATAAATTTGAAGACCATTTTTTCATGGTGCTAGGCTGAAGTATAGCAAGCAAAGAATCAGATGTTTGAAACTGTCTGGTATGCTTGAGATAAATCTTTAGGGCCTTCTTGACATCAAACCTGTGCCCTTTCTCCACAGACTTAAGGGGATGCAGACAAAAAGTGGATTAAACCATATTCTGTGGATTAATACGAAGGCAGAATCTAAACATAATATTATAGAATCTGTATGAAAAATATAGAGTTTCCTATAGCTGACAAGTTTCCTATCTTTGAGTTCCTGCAAGCTGATGACCTTAGCCATCAAAAATGAAGTGCAATGTTATAAAGGATAACACTACAAAATAGGGTAAAAAAAAGTTGGTGAGCTAATGCTTACATTTTGCTTCAAATGAAAGCAAAAACAAAACTGAAAGCAGGGAAAATATAGGATGATAAGAGGGAACAAATAATAGCATGTCATAGAAGGGTTATAAGTAACATGTCAATGAAACAAATTAACCAAGTAAATATTATAATGTTGATGCAAAGACCTGTAATATTACCATGGTTTCTAGTTGAAGCTATATAATATGAAGCTCAAATTTTATTTTATTGTAAGTCTAGAAATATCTTTAAAACCCATGTTAAGGAAAAGAAGAAGGTATTCACAAGTCTGATATTCTGTCCTGTCATATTTTATATCAAACAATGTCCCAAAGGAGCTTTTTCAAAAGGCAACTGGACTTTCTTTGTTCTTGCTTGGACACATTTTGCTTCTCATCCAAGAAGCTTCTTCAGTTCTGGATGAATAAAACCACCCAGAACTGAAGAAGCTTTTTGGATGAGAAGTGAAATGTGTCCAAGCAAAAACAAAGAAAGTCCAGTTGCCTTTTGAAAAAGCACTTTTGGGACAACCATGACCTGGATGACTGAGAATCCCCATAGATACTCCGTACCAAACGATGATTTCCCATTACATCTTATAATTGTAACATTAACACATGTATCATAATTGAGGGGGGAAAACCTTTCAATTGATTTTGATCATGTGTCATGAATTTGTGTCAACTTTTAGCAGCAAGTAAGCATCTGTATTGGGCAACAGTGATATACTGGATGGTGGAGGTAAATAAGAATTACAAAGACTTTCTATATATTCCATCAATAAAGACAGAAGTAGAATCCAGAGATTGTTGGTTCTGCTTTTATCTGAATGAAATATTAGCCTTATTATTTTCATTAATCTGAATGAAATATTAACTTTAACGTATCATTTAATAAACTATCAGTGGGGTTATTTTCATTTACTAAGGCAAAGATTGTGTCTAAACTCTGGTTAAAACCTGTGGATTAAAATTACAGAAAAAAAGTTTCCAAATGTTTGCAGCATTTACTATGCACATAGAAAACATCTAACAGCAAACCACAATCAAAGAACAAGAAAGGTAGCTGCTTCATCTCACTTTCTTAGCAGTGTTGTCATTGCTAGAGAGCAAGCAGCACAAAGAAGCAATTTTAACTTTGCCCAGAAGAAGGAGTTAAAAAGCACACAACAGTGGCAACCAAGATGTGAAAGGAAAATGTGGACTTTTATGCAGATTAAAACAATGAGATAATAAGTAAATTTTGAATGCAGCAACAATTATATTATGCTACACATGGCAAAGTGATGTAATATAGACAATTTATTGCTGTCACCTTTGTAATGTCTCATTCCTGCTTTGCTTTAGGTTTATAGATTATGGGATAAAAATATAATTTCAACCCTGGAGAGTTTTCGAATAAATGACCTCATACTTGGAATGTTTAACTGGAAATGGAATGGTCCCAGTCCCCAGAATCAATTATGTGTGTGATATATCTCATCTTCCGTTATGCTGTCCAAAGAATTAAATAACGATCCGTAATGAATTATACAGATGTAAACTTCTTTGGGGCCAGTGGGGTTAACTTAATAATCATGTTCTATTATAATAAACTATGAAAATAAAAACAATAACATTACTTTCTATTATATATAAACACAGCTAGTTTAGATTAGCCACATTGTATACTTCTTTTGGCTGGCTGTATATTAAAGAATAGAAACATAGAAACATCAATAAAGGAAAATATTTGTAGCTCAGGGGGGCTACAAATGAGGGGTCCTTGGTGCCCTCTGAGCTTGCTTGTTTTCTTGCAGAAATGGGTAGATTGGATAATGAAATATCTGCAAGAAAACAACCAAGCTCAGAGAGCACCAACGACCCCTCACCCTTGAAACAAGAAAACTGACAGCAGGAAAAGACCCAGTGGTCCATCTCGCCTGCCCTATGAGGGTTTTTTTTTAATTAATTATTTTTTTATCAAAACCACATTGTATCATGTATAAAAATAGTACAGGTAGTCTTTGACTTACAACAGTTCATTTAGTGCCTGTTCAAAGTTACAACAGCACTGGAAAAAAGTGATGTGATCATTTTTCACACTTATGACCTTTGCAGCATCCCCATAGTCATATGATCAAAATTGAGACACTTGGCAACTGAGTCCTATTTATGACGGTTGCAGTATCCTAAGGTCTTGTGATCACCTTTTGAGACCTTCTGACAGGCAAAGCCAAACGGGAAAGGCAGGTACACTTAACAACTGTGTTACTTACTTAACAACTGCAATGATTCACTGAACAACTGTGGCAAGAAAGATTGTAAAATGGAGCAAAACTCACTTACCAACAAAAATTTTGGCTCAGTTGTGGTCATAAGTCAAGGATAACCTGTACTAGATGAAAACAGCTGAATAACTTGCTAATAAATGTTGCTAATAAATATTTTCTCCTGACCCATATTCCTCTCCGTTGATTCAGACTGATGGAAAAAAATGGATACCCTTTACAATTCTCATACCACATGGCATATTGAATTTTGTGCATTTGTGTGTGGGTGTGTGCATGAGTGTGTGTGTGTGTTATAAGGCCTCAATTTAGATATATAAAACCTTTCCTTAAAAAAAAGTTTAAAATTCCATATGCATTTAAGTTATTTTATCTATATCTGGAGTTCTTACCAAAATTTACAGATTGATCATTCAGAAATTAAGTGATCTTTTGTCCAATGGCATAAGCCATATTCAGCAATGAGATACAATTATTTGAAACTGCCCAATTGTCAAGCCAACAAACATATCAGCTCTATTTTGTTTCCATACCACAGATTTGCAATTATTATAGCACTTGGTAAACTCCTACATAGAAATAGCATATACAGTAATGGTACACTTTGAGGTTCCTATTCTTCAAAATACCCACTTGTCCTCTCAATAAGGTTTTGCAGTAATTCATTACATGTTTTTTGGCAATTCAGTAACAGGAAATTTTCCACTAATACTAGATTTTTATACTGGATATTATTTAATCATTTCATGAAAAATCCTGGGGCCTCCAGAATATCTGCCTTTAAACTTTTTTCTTTTAATTTAAAGAATTTTTTTACTATATCTATCTATGCTCTTTTAGCTAATATTAACATATGCAGTCCTATTTGTTACATTTAAAGACATAAGAAACCTTTAAAAAACAAGTTGGTCATTTGGAGCCACATGTACTGGGTCTGAATGTTGATTTGAAAATATACAGGAATAAGGAGGAAAAAACCAAAATTGTATGATGGATTCATTTACAAAATTTGGAAATTTATAAAAATTGCAAGCATTAAGTATTCTGGTTACCAAAATCAAAGCCAATGTTTTGTTCATTTGTTGGAATTTGAAGGCAGATTGCCAAACATAAAAAGGGTGTGTATAATTGTAAAATGCCTCAAATAAATATCAGAGAACAGTTTTATATACTGCTCATTTGTGATATTTGATTGAAACCATTCCTGTGCTTACTTCTGGGTTGTTGAGTTGATAAAGGCAGACTAAAATGCAAAAAGTATGCTTCTTTATGACATTGCTTGCTATAGAAACTTCTGAAATAATTCCCTTGGTTTTGGGGAGGTGTTTTTTGGGAGGGGGGTTTGGTGAGAGAGGGAAGGGAGCACATTTGTCTTACTTTTGTGCCTCGGGACATAAAATGAGGAATGAGGAGGCTTGTTTTACATTCCAGTTGACCTTATGACTGAACTTTTTTAAAAATTAGTTTCTTTTGAAAAAAAAATTCACAAAAAAAGTGTTCCACGTACTTTAGCCATCAGTAGGTTCTAAATAAAGTTTGTATACCATCCTTCAAAATAAAGTTACATAAAAGCAAAAATAATAGCTGGACAAATAAGAGACCTTTGCACTTATTTCTTTTAAGTGTTAATATCTCCTGAACACTTTTTCCTGATTAAGTGTAGAATACCTTATGGTAATTCTACAAAATATCTCTTCACCAGTGTCTATTCATTTGAACTCATTGGATTATACATGCATCACCACACATCTTACAACATCCAACACACCTAACTTAATATCTTAATAATGATACAAAGTTATAGTTGTATTTGTGAGAGGGCATAGTGCTGTATCAATCTGTAATTTTAAATGTATGCAAAGCCCAATATTCCAAACCCCATATATTCAGAATGGTCACACTAAAAGTTTACAAACATGTAGAAATGGATTGTTGATGATAGAATTACTGTAATTATGTTCTTCTGATTCAAGTATTAAAGGTCTTGAAATGCACAAATGAAAATCACCCTTTGAAACTGCCATTTGCCTTGGAAGTGGAAATTTTAAGTGATTGGAAAGAGGATGGCTTTTTAGGAACTGATTTTAAAATGGAATAAGAAAAGGATATCATGGAAAGAGGATGAGGAGGGAATTAGAAAGGACAAGCTTCCAAGAAGACTGATAAATTTCTGCAGGAAATCAAAGTTTTAGAAAGTAGATCAAAGGGGTTGGAGAAAATGGAGAAGAATTGGCAAAGAGTACTTCAAACATGTATGTAAAATAAGAACTAACAATTGGAAAGTGAAATATTTTGTATTGAAGGTAACCTGATGTAGGGAATCACAGAAATGACTTGGGAGAAGATATGTAGAGAGATTGCTGTCAGCCCTTTCAGGAAGGCCAGTTCAGGAAACAGATGCCACAACAAATAAAGGCATCTATTGATATAGGTTAGAGTAACAGCAACTTGAAAGCCTGGCAGCCTTTCTCATTTGCTCCTTTTTATATCAAAGAGAGTCAAAGTAGAATCATTTTAAATTTCTTTCTAATGCCTTCTTTCCTTCCCAGGCTTAATTTGTATTTTGCTAACAGTCTCTGCATATGTTTCCCAAGGTTATCTCTTTGCTTCTTTGCACTTTATTACAAATTAAAGATCATCTGCTTGTTGCACCATGTAGGTACAGTAAAATTGCCCCTAATAACAGGATTGCATGTAATCACAAGATTGAGGTTGGGTGGGCTGGTTGCACATGTATGTCAGCAAGCAATGAATACATGAACCTTCCAATAGTACTTTCCTACTGTCCAATGTCACATGGCAACATATTTCAGTTGAGAGAAAACACCTTTGTCTATAAGTCATTAGCATTAAATCAAGAAGAAACCAGAAGTAGCTCAAAAGTTTGCAAATATAGTTAAAAGTAAAAAAAATATTTATGTCTTTAAAAAGCACAAAGATATATACTGAAAACCTTTCATTTATCAAAATAAGTCATTCTTGTGACTTTGTTTTGAAAGCTGACAAAAGGATGGAGGCTTAATGACTATATGTCATCCACCCCATAATATTTGCCTGCCACAACTCTGGACTTACACTTCACTCATGTTTGGGCAAATCTGAAATAGTATTAGATGTTCTGCAGCACACAATACTTAGAACAAAAGTTACTACAATTTTTTTTTATTCCTATTTATATCCCGCCCTTCTCCGGAGACTCAGAGCGGCTTACAATTTTTTGGGATACAACCCAGTGTGCTCAGCAATAGCCTTCCTTCCATTGTATATGCCTGCTTATTACTAAGCGGCATTTTTACAAAGTCAGCTTATTGCCCCCAACAATCTTGGGTCCTCAGTTTACCTACCCTGAGAGGATGGAAGGCTGAGTCAACCTTGAGCCTATATTTTAACAAATATTGGACCACATTGACTTTGTATTGCTAAATAAGAATTAAGGGACAATTCTTAGTTAATCTTTAGGATGGAGAGTTGAAAAAAAATCATCCAAATGGAATCTAAACAGCCTTTTCCTCTGCTGAATTACACTGCTACCCACCTATTCTTCAGCTGGCAGAAAAATGTACTGGCATGAAATTTGCTGTTCCCACTTCTGATCACTATCCTGCTTCTATTTACAGTTACTGCCAGTCACCTGACTTTCTTCCAAGGTGACAAAGCCTAACAGATCTTATACACCTTGAGGCTGCCCTTGTACGCTATTGGAATAAAGGAGAAAATATTATTTTAATACCAGTCCAGCTAAGAACAATTGAGACCATTGGCTGCAGATGAGATAAAGGCAAGCTCACTGGGTCAAAGCAGAAAACAGGCTTTTCCAGGGCATGTTTGTGCCATGTTTAGGTGCAAGTAGGGACATGACCTCAACATCTTGTTCCTTGCTTGTGTACCCTAAGCTTTTTTTTTTTTTGGAAGAAACTGCGCAATTTGCTTTATTAATTTTCCTTGTTTGCTGTAACCTTCAGCTTTTTACTGGTAAAACAGAGAGTGCTATTTACTATTCTATATATTTCAAGTTTCCATCCTGTCTCCTTCAGCTTAAGAGAAAAGGCTACTCACAAATCCGCCTTGTTTTACCATCCTACTAAAATGTAGAAGTTTATAATCCATGGCCCTGACAGCTAGATGTCTATACCGCAACAAAGACATTATTACCAATCCTATCAAATGGCCTCATCCTATTTAACGCCAGTGCAACGCTAAGAAAAAAAGTATAGGGCCGGGAACTATTTCACATGACAACGAGTCTTTAAAATAAGATCTCTCCATTTCATCCCCGCGAACCGTCGGGTTCTTTGCGTTATAATCTTAATAAGGGCGATCCCCAAGATTAGCGAAAGAAAGTTTTGCCAGAAGCCCGGCTTCGCCACTCTAACGGGTCAGCAAACGCCCCGGCTTCGCGTCCTCCCCACCCTAGAGAGGACAGGCGAGGGCTCGCAGGGGGCCGCGGGGAAGCTGAAAGGCTGCCTGCTCGCTCGGCCGCCGCTCACGGAAAAGGAGGCTTTTTCCGTCGCCTATAAATGGCCTTGGAGCGAAGTCACTTTTTCCACTGGAGGCAGCAAAGTTCGAGCGGAGCCCCAGCAAGTTGCTGCTGCTATTTTCTGGGACTGCGCTGGCCCCTCCGCTATGCGCCTAAGGCACGGAGACCCTCCTCCCGCGCGGAATGCCCATCTCGGGAGCTGGTGCCCGGACCTCGAGCCCAAGCGAGCCCCATCCTCTCGCTTGCCGAGAGCGTGCAAGAGAAGCCCGCGGGCCGCTCCTGCCGCTCTCAAGAACAGGGCTGGGATCCAGGGCATCCTGCCGCTCCTGGGTGGATTTTAGGCCAGGCTCAGCTCAGTGGGCTGCAAGCGCGGCTCCTTCGCTAGCAGAAAGCCACCCCGTCCCTCCCTTCCCCAGTCCAGGGTTCGCTGGCTGGCAGTTCCATCCCATGCCCGCCTTGACCAAAGCTGCATTTCCCGGCCCCTGCAAGATTTGCATCCCCTCCGGTCTTTCCAACGCTCAAACCGGCAATGTGCACGAAGAGTAAGACAGCGACAGCGAGCACCTCCATGCCCCTTGCCTGGAAAGAGGCACTTTAATGCCCCTTCTTCCTTTTTAAAGAAATCGACTAGGTTCCTTAGCTGAAATTCCTTAGCCTGCCTTGTAGCTCCCATCCCAGGGCAGCTTTCTTCAAAGACTCCGATGTGTTTTTTTTCCCAGCCCTGTGACTTTCGGTTTTAAGTAGTGAAAAGTAGTCTGCTCTTGGAAACTGCAAACTTTGTTGCAAGTGTGCAACAATGTTTGGGCTAATTCTAAGTCGATGTGGATTCTGGATAAAGCATTTCGCTTCTCAAACTTTCCCTTCTTCCCCTCCATCCCCCTGCATTCCCACTGCTCTGCTCTCCGCCACGTTGCTTTCGACTAGATCAAAGCCAGTAGCCGCGCTGTGTATAAACTTAGCTGAGGGCACGCAAGGAAGAAGTCCTAAAGTCAAGTAGGAGCGCGAGCTGCAAGTCAGCGCAAGATCCGGCGGTAGATGGCGGAGCTGTACTCACATGACTGTGGGATGAGCAACTTGCCTCGGCCCGGAACCTCTGCAGCTCTAGGCTTGATGGGGGGGTCGTGGCTCCTCAGAGCTGTTTCCGCAGCGAAGAGGTGATAAAGCTGCACTCCCGGTTACTTTGAGAAGGGGAAGAAATACGGGAAGATTGGTTATACTCAAGGTTCTAGCAAACCGTATTTTTACACTGCAAAGGAGAGAGAAAGAATTATTTTGCCACAGAGAGAGAGAGAGAGAGACGCGCACACACACTTGTTCTTTAACCTATCTGAACTAATGGCAGGGAAATGGAAATTCAGTGAAGTAATTTTGGGGTTTGGGGGTGCTCCCAGAGTTTGCCAACTGTTGTTCTCATGTCTCCAGTTTATTAGGGAGCCCAGGTTTAAATTATACAAAGCATTCCTTCATACTTTCAAGCTACTACCCTCTACCTTGTAACCTTCCCTTCTATAACCTTTGTCTGTTCTCCCTTGGCCCCCTAGAGAGGAAGACCTAGAAAGTCCCCAGGTGTGCTTCTGGCATCTGGTTGAACTATTGTGATTTATGACCATGCTTATAACTAAGCCTAATTCTAGCTTGGCTATATTTATTAAACCATTCACACACACACACACACACACACACACACACTCAACACTTCTAAAAATAAAATTGAATTAGGAAGCCAAGAATAATTGGGAGTATCCCTGATTTATCTCAGAAGAAGCAGTAACAGAAGGATCAAAATAGATCTGATGCCCTTCTGGCAGTAGGGGAAGGGTTAGAGGGCCAGTGGCTAATGGAACAAACTTTTTGCTATGCTGTAGTATTCTGGTTGTTCTTTTTGAATCTGGGAAAACATGACAGGAATCCCACTGAAATGTATCAATAGACCCACAATCTAAAGGGAAAAGGATAATCAGAGTAGAGGTGTTTACCTGAATCTCTGAAGGGATGCATTCAAATCTTATATTGATTTAATTGAATTCACTGTGTGGTCATTCAATCTGTAAAATGGGGTGAAAACAATATTTGAGGGGCTCCTACAAGGATGCAGGGGTCAAACTATTTTCCAACTCACCAAAAGGCAAGGCAAGAAAGTAGCCAAGGACAAAATGAACCTAGAATTAAGTAGAAAATTCATAAAGGTGAGAGCAATCAACCAATGGAATAACTTGCCTTCAGAAGTTGTGGGCGCTCCATCACTGGAGGCTTTCAAGCAGAGACTGGACAACTATTTGTCTGAAATGGTATAGGGTTGCCTGCTTGAGCAGGGGGGGTGGACTAGAAGACCTCCAAGGTCCCTCCCAACTCTACTATTCTATGTTCTATACCTCATATGGCTATTATAATTCTGGCCTGATCCTTCATAATGGCTGCACTTATTTAATGCACCCAAGAAGTGAGGAGGAGGGAGAAAAGATAATAAAGTATAACTGGACCATTGTTCTGGTACTGTAAAGCATAAATATATAACATACCGTTATGCACCCATTATTAGCCAGGCAGAAAGGAAGCTGCTGCTAGCTTGAGTGTGATTCTAACTATACTTCCTGCCCTTCTCATTCATGGTGGGGAGCGGGTTTGTTGAGGTTCTGGAACTTAGCGGTCTAAACTGTATTTTTAGAACTTGAGAGTTTGGTGTTCTGGAGGTACAGCTACCAAGGATCAAGCTCTGCAAAGGATTTTCTTCTCCCTCGGGCAGGAAGCTGTCAGAGATGCCAGGCAAGGAAGTGCTGACCCATCAGAGCAAGATGATAGCCAGATGCCAAATCCTCTGTGAATTTGGCACCTCTGTGAATTTGCCAGTTCACTTGGTGAGACTCTGATCCAGCTGAGAAATGCTGGAGACTGTCTGGCTTTGTAGCAGCAGGAGGTGTGTATGACTGGAATGCTGCCTGACACCAGGTGGCCCTGACTCTCTTGGAAATGTCCACCCCAACAGAACAGGGCTCATAGAGTTTCATCAGCAGTTGGCCTGAGATCCCAATCACTCACTCCAGTTGTGCAAAGTCAGTGGGAAAGTCTTTGAAAGTGCTTTTCTCCCCTTTAGTTTTCAGTATCAATTTTGTTCATTCTAAAAAGGAATCCTTTTTCTTTCTCTTGTGTTCCACTTTTCTCATCTTTCCTTTACCTCCCTCCCTCTCTCTCTTATCTTTTGCACTTCTAAAAAGTTTTATAGATCTATTTTTCTGTATTTTTGTCTTCTCTTAAGTTTTTTGGGGTTGTTTCATTTTTATTTTCTGCTTTAGATAATTTCAGTTCTCAAGTGAAAGAGATCCTGTACTTGTGTGCTGAATTACTGATGTTATTACTCTGCTTTTGATTGAGGTCATTGACTAAAATATTTTAAAATCCCTAAACAATATGATTTTACTTATTCGGTTCTGGCCTTGTCATATTCCTGCTTCTTAGCAATTTGCCAGAATTTTTACAACAAATGTACAAAACTAAGAAGGAAGGAAGGAAGGAAGGAAGGAAGGAAGGAAGGAAGGAAGGAAGGAAGGAAGGAATACTTGGGGTTACTTTTTACTCCAATTATCAAATTAAATTATTTCAAAGTTGTAGTTCTGTGCAAGTACTTGAGGTTTCTAAATAGGATTACAACCTGAAAGTAATTTGAAATGCTTGGATGACACTTACTAAGAGTTTAACACACATAGCAAAAGTGTCTGGGTTGGGAATCAGAGAGAGATAAACTGTTTTAACTAAAACAGTGTTATAAACATTTAAATGAAACAATCTGCATGCTCTTTTTTCTGCTACTGCTAAATATGAAGCATCAAAGTTGCATAATTTTGATAATTTCAGTGAAGTTGTTTCTCTGCCCATGTTTTATCATTTACAAGATTCAGATGTACTTTGCCATGCAACATGTAACTAATGGATCAACACTTGGTTGATCTGTGAAAAGAAAAAAAAGTGGGGGGAAACTAGGAAGGAAAAAAAGTGGGATGAAACTTTCCTGCTCAAAAGGACAAGAGTTATTATGAGTGGAAAGACCACTTTGAAAGTGGTGGAAATCTACTGTCAGTCTGATTAACTAATGATCAGATAGGATGAATAGCCTAACCCAGTGTCTTGAGAGATAAGAGGCTGAGGGAGGCAGCTTCTCTTGGAAAGGAGAAAGCATGGAAATATTGAAATAGACAAATGATTCGAGACAGCTCTAGATAGAGTACTTTGTGGAAGGGGTAAAGGGAAAACAATCTGCTACTATGTGAAGAATCTTGAATTCTGCTGAGGAAGGAAAACTGGAAGAAGGTTTGGTGGAATTAGAGGCTACTATCTGGATCAAATTGAATCTAGTTGTCAGAGATTAATTCCACGTAGAGACATGCACACATGAAAGGTACAACTACTGATAAGAAAGTAAGATCAGCACTACAAACTAATATAAGATACTCAATAAGATTGTAAATCTCCAGTTCAGGAAGATTTTTCAGAGCAAATGACACTCACAAATGGCATTTAAATATATAAGAAGATAAGACCTATGTGTTTTGCCTATAAGACAGTGATCTGTAACAGTACTCAAAGTTGTTCTGTTTGAAAAAGGCAAGAAGAAAAATTTATATATATTGTGTATGTGTGTGTATATACACAACACATACACACACACATAGATAGATAGATATAGATAGATATATAGATATGTATTATTTATTTATTTATTATTTATATTATTTATTTATATATGCCTCCTCTCCAAGGACTCAAGGCGGCTCACATGAAAAACAACAATACAAATACAAAAGTTAAAATAGAATTAAATCAAATTCGACCAAATAATCATTAAAACTCATTTACAAATATTTAAAAATATTAAAACACATTTCTACAGTTATGCCTAATTTCATGGTGTTTTAACTGTTGTTAGTGGTCCAGAGTCATGAATATGAAAAGGGGGGTCAAATACATACATTGAAATAATACATAAATAAAATATCGATGAAGTAAATAATGAGAAATGAGACTAGAATGTGCATTATACAGTTATTCAGTTATAAACCTATTATATTACAAAATATAATTATTCTAAATGTTCTGAACCACAAGGAGAGTTTTCTGGGAAGGCATATAGAATATTCCAGTTTCATTTTGTTTACCATGATAATCATTCCAATAAATTTATAACTAACAGTAGAAAACAAGGTAAAGAAATATCCTTTGTAGGTTTAGGAAATTAACTCTTGAAACTAATACTTTACAATTTAATGATTAGTTGTACTCTTCCTATAAAGAATTAACTTGAAATCTATGTAAACAGTAAGATTTTTAGGAACATTTGGCCTTTTGCAGTTCTTAGTATCATTCATTAAGAAAGAAATTATAGGATATTGTATAATCAAAGTATTTCCTATCACTCTCTTCTTCCTTTTACTTCAAAAATCAACCAATTCTTGGGAATTTTTTTAAAAAAACTTTTTTAATCTCCTAATTTACATACAGAAAATATATCTACTATTCAACAATTTTGCTCTGAACAGGCTTTACCATTGGAAGAAACTATGAAAATGGCGTGGATGGAACAACTAGGAAAATGATATTTTGTCAAATCTTTTCCCACATAGAAATAGCTGGATATAGAAATTCTTTTCAAAAATTAGAGCATAAAAACACAGAACTGATTTATTTACACATTTCAATTGGTTAAGAAATAACCATGTACTTTCCCAAAACAACTTCATAGTAAAGGCAAAACTTTTCAGATATGCCAAACTAATTTCAAACACTAGTTTAATTTTTAATCACCTTCAAGCCCAATAAAATAGCTTCTCAAATTAAGCAGCAAAATAAGAACAAAGATCTGACTGTAAATAATTTCAGTTTTCTGAGCCCTACTGCAGCTGTATTGTAAATGAAAAAAATATTTTATTGGGGCCAAACAATCACAACTGTTACTTTCCTACAGTTAAACAGTAATAATGTAAATGGTTTAATGTTGTCTCCCCTTTTCAAATATTATATAAGGAATACTCCCCCATCCATCTCCCAGGTTTGTGACACTGTTTCTCTTTTGACACTATCACTCTTTTACATTACTCTTCAAATTTTGATGATGGAAGAAAAAATGTGAAAAGAAAAAATAAATGTGTGGAGAGATTGGAAGTGAAGTTGAAGGACTCTTTGTTTCAAGAGAGAGCATCTGCCTCCAAGATACTGAATGAATTGCTAATATGCCTTCTTACTTTAGAAAACCTGATGAAAGAGAAGTGAGGTCAAAATGCAAAATATGGACCATACAGCCCTATTTGTAGAAGACTTTCGAAAAATGGGTTAATATCTCTAGCGGTTCAATTATATGGGGGAAAAGTGGGGTCGATAACAACAACCACCCTTAAAACCCCATTTCTGTTCCGTCCTTGGACTATAATCTTAATAAGGGCGACCCCCAAGATTAGCGAAAGAAAGTTTTGCCAGAAGCTTCGCCACTCTAACGAGTCAGCAAACGCCCCGGCTTCGCGTCCTCCCCACCCGAGAGAGGACAGGCGAGGGCTCGCAGGGGGCCGCGGGGAAGCTGAAAGGCTGCCTGCTCGCTCGGCCGCCGCTCACGGAAAAGGAGGCTTTTTCCGTCGCCTATAAATGGCCTTGGAGCGAAGTCACTTTTTCCACTGGAGGCAGCAAAGTTCGAGCGGAGCCCCAGCAAGTTGCTGCTGCTATTTTCTGGGACTGCGCTGGCCCCTCCGCTATGCGCCTAAGGCACGGAGACCCTCCTCCCGCGCGGAATGCCCATCTCGGGAGCTGGTGCCCGGACCTCGAGGCCAAGCGAGCCCCATCCTCTCGCTTGCCGAGAGCGTGCAAGAGAAGCCCGCGGGCCGCTCCTGCCGCTCTCAAGAACAGGGCTGGGATCCAGGGCACCCTGCCGCTCCTGGGTGGATTTTAGGCCAGGCTCAGCTCAGTGGGCTGCAAGCGCGGCCCCTTCGCTAGCAGAAAGCCACCCCGTCCCTCCCTTCCCCAGTCCAGGGTTCGCTGGCTGGCAGTTCCATCCCATGCCCGCCTTGACCGAAGCTGCATTTCCCGGTCCCTGCACAATTTGCATCCACTCCGGTCTTTCCCACGCGCAAACCGGTATTTTAGCCCGACTGAAGTGGGGATCTAGTTAATTTGTGGTGAAGCAGTTTAAGGAATTCCCGAGAAGGAAATATTACAAATTTATAACAACCGCCAATCCATAATGGGGTGGGGGGGCGCAGTAGCTAAATTTTTCAATCTTCTACGGGCTCTCTAGGGCCCTCTGTCTACATTTAAAAAAATAAAGTAGACTCATGTTCTTTAGGCTGCTTTTCTATCTGCTTCTCGATGTTATTGGGAAGCAGCTGTCCACCAATCACTTTTGTTTTGGAATCGCAAAGATCCTTTCCCTTCAGGTTTGATTCTCAGACGGATCAATCCAACCCTGTCTGACTTTAGGGAGAATCGCTAAACGCCACTCTTCAGATAATTGAATCTGAGGGACACCCTGCGACAACGGTGGGGCTCATTTTCAGCCCTGTTCTCCTGCTCGAAGTCTTTCTTCCTCGAGTTCTTTGGTCTTTTTTTTTTAAGGCTCCCCTCCTTCTCCTTCACAATGGGTTTTCCTAAACGAATCTACAAATTGTGCTGGGAGAGGAGGGGGGGTGTAGGGGGATCGCGGTATGGTACTCACAAGGTTGTGCGGCGAGCGCGTTGCCCGGACTCCCTGCAAGCTGGAGATCTGTTCCCAGCCTGCTTTGATTGCAGCTCGTCCTCTCCGCTGCTCCGGCTGCCCGAACGGCAATCAAAAGCTGCGGCACCGGTCACTTTGCAAAAGGGAACAAACCGGGAGGGTTTGCATTACTCCAGGTTCATGTGTGTAGCCTATAAATAGCGAACTTTTTGATGGAATCAGCTAACAAATGAGAAGAGAAGGCGTAATTTTGCGCAGGGAGCCCCCCTTTCTCTTCGGAAGATTAACCCCCCCCAAGGCAGTTGCCAGGGCTGAAAAGTGTGGGTGTACTGTAGCAAAAGGATTTAGTTCGGCGGTAATTGTGCTTATGTTTACAGTGTGTTGTTAGGGCGCTGGTGGATTCTTAATTGCCCACATATGCTTGGAATTGGCTTGCTTGGGCTACTGAAACCTGGTTAGGGTTACCAGCGGTTGCACTCTATTAAAAAAAGTTATTAATTGGACGGTGCGTGTAAGAGAGATATAAAGGAACTGTTGGAGTAGAAGAGGCCGATCGCGTATAGGAAGCGACGCACCTCTGGTGCGGATCAGATTTTGAAATCCGCCTCCTTTACACCTAGCCCTTCAAACCTGGGCATCAGGATGGACAACTTATTGTATAGTCCAGAATTGTTTTACGGTTTCCTAAAAACCCCTTGCCCAAGCAAAGTGGATGCGATAAGCTTTGAGCCACAATCCTCTGCCCCTTTTGCTCCAATAATGCCCAGACCATTAGTGAGAAAAAGTGCCCCTCGGCGTCCACTAAACGTGAGGAGGAGGCCGACACACACGTCATCAAAAGGCAACAAGGCGCGCTAATGTTCAAGGGCGGTCAATAAGTTTGTGCGGGAATGTAACGCTTTTCTCTAGAATTGCAGGATGGTAGAACGATACCATTGACCGGGCTGGAGGAGACATTTCCTCGCCCCTTCATTGGCTTCAGGGCGGGCACTCGAGGGAGTTTCCCTCGCCGCCAAGGCCTATGGATTCGGAGGGCCATTGCGGGTACAGCCCGCAGTTCTGGCGCTCGGCAAGAGCGTTTCTCACACCCTCCGGCAGGAGCTGTCAGAGCTGCCCGCCGAGGAAGTGCTGACCCGTCGAGGGACAGGGGGAGGCCGGCTGCGTCTCTGCGAATTTGGCAGTTCGCTCCGCGAAGCTCTCACCCGACTGGGCACCCTGAGAAAGCCTCGGGACCGCCTGGCTTCAGAGTGGCGGGAGATTTGTGTGTGTGTGATTGAGATGCCGCCTGACGTCAGGTGCGCCCTGACCCTGTCCACTCTCTTCAGAGCGTGGCTTGCCCGGCTTCCTCAGCCGTCCGCCTGAAATCCCAAGCGCCCCCCTCCCGGAGAAGTACAAAATCAGTGGGAAAGAATTCGAGGAGTTCCCCTCCGCTCGCCCCTCCCTTTAATTATCAACTTTGCTCCTTTTCAAAGCTTTATTTCCTCTTGGAGCACCCGGTTCATTTCTCTTGCTTTTCTTCTGGGGCCATTTGTCTCTCTCCCCCACCGCCCTCCGCCCGCCTAACCCCCTCCAGCTTCCTTCAGCCTCTCCTCCCGCGGATTTTTCCCCTTCGGCTGGGCGCTCCAGCCGGGCGGCTTCCCTGAGGCCGCGGAGTTAGTTCTGGAGCACCCACTCGGGAGCCGCTTTCTCCCACCTCTCCGTGCTTATTGCATCTTCCGGAACTGTCCCCCAGCGTCCCGACAGGCTTCCATCTGCCATCCTGTCAGTGACGCCCTGGATGTTGTCTTCATCCAGATCGTGGACACATCAGTGGCCAGCTGACAGCTCAGCTGGTTCCCGATGATATACAATGGAAGGGTCGCCTGCTGCTGTGCACATGTGATCACAAGGGCGGCCTGTGAGGTGTCTAGCATATAGGTCTCGTTTCTTTTGCCCACCCCCCCATACCTCCGTTTGGATTAATTAAACACATGCTGGAGACCCAAGGGCAGGCGGGCGCGCGCACACACACACACACACACACACACACACGGCAAGGGTTTTACCTGCCCATCCACTCCACGTTTGCAATATGTGTGCATCTGAGGTAGGAGGGGGCTAAAAAGTAGCTGGAAAAATACATAGATTAAACCCTGCTCCCCTCTGCTCAAGGGGATATTAAATGGTTACTTCTGGCAGGCTCCAAGAGGCTCTCAAGTGATTTTGAGGACGGTGGTGCTCAGGTCTATCCACATACATTTCCAATCTCATGGCTCATAAACTATTAGCGAAAGGATTTCATTATTCACCTTCTGCATCCTACAAAAGACAAGGGGGTAAAGCAGAACTCCTGGTTTATAGTTAGAGCCAAGCAAGGTTTAAATCTCAGAGTACTGAGGAGGTAAGCTGCCACTGCCTTCAGCCTTCCTTTTTCTTTCCTAAGTCCATCTATCAGAGGGAAGGAATGCTTTATGAATGGCACTCCTTCCCTACAAAGGAAGGGAAGAACTTTGCCTTTTAGTTATTGGAGACACAGGAGGAGCTCTGCAAGTGGACCGTGTCACTGATCAAAAAAAGAGCACAAGAAGCTTAGGCAGCTATCACTAGTCTTCCAGGACTCTGACTGACCTTGAAGGTGTGGATCTGAAAGATCCTTCGGTGCTGCAGAATTCTTGCCTTCAGATTATTACTGCAAGGATAATTGTCCAGGAAGCCAAACCAGAGGAGTGGGACTAGGAGGTAATTGGAATGTCATTTTAAGGACTCTAAACTAGCTCCGCTGTGCATTTGGATTATGCCACTTCTAGGAAGTAATTGGTATGTCTTCTGAGTGAGAATCAGCAGCTAGGTAGAAGATATTGTGATGGGGGGAGTGGAGAGGTATCTTGGATGCTTTGATGCAGCAGACATGAAGAGTAAGATTGTTGACCTCTTCTCTGTTTCTTATTTCAAAAGATTAGCATTGAGCACAGTAGTTCTGTGTTTTTAGTTACCATAGTCCTTCTTGGTTTCCTTATTACTGGGACTGATTTGCCTGATACAGAAAGAGAAGGCATCTTTCTGTATACCTTTTCCCAGAAAGATCTTGAAACACATCATCAATTGACAAAACTACCGTACAATAGGATCCTGATGGTAAAATACAAAAGTCTCAATTTTAATTTCCTTTTTTCTTTTTGTATCGTGTTATATTGGCTTTAAAATTGTTGCAGGTGTCATTAGGAGGGTTTAAAATAGAGAAGGAGAAGGAGAGATGCATTAACATGTAACAATTTGATACCATGCAACAAAATTATTTGAGTGAAGTCTCAGGTCACTTTCAAGGAATAGGCCAATGTTCTTGGCTGTTTAATATACATGGTGTGGGAAATGGTAGGAAAACCCACAGCTAAGAGCTTGAGTCCTAAAGAAAAGAATTCAAATTACTACTTAATATATATATGTATATGTTTGGAGGGCCAGACAGATAATGAAATGAGGTATTCTTCAAAGATAGAATTTAAACTTTATATAATGACCTTCTTTGCAGATGGAATTGGATGTAATTTAGAAAGACCAAGAAGGGGGTGAAGTAATGAAGATTTTGTGTGCATTACTGCATTTTAAAAATCCCAATAATTATGTTATTATTTACAATTAACAAATAATTGTAAATCATGTTATTATTAAGTGAACAAGGGATTATGTGCAACTCAGTTTTTGAAATAACCTTGACTTGAGGAACATCTGCATATCAAATATCTATAAGTCCTACACATCTTTATCTGATCTGGGAACAGCAAAATACATTGAAAACTTTGTCTCCTATATTCACTTAAAGAAAAAAAAAGTTTTGCATTGAATAATTGGTTGAACCTCAAGTCCTAATTATGTTATAATGTTAGATAGTTCCCAACAAGTTCATGTGGAATTTACACTCCAAGAAGAGGGCTTGGAACAGAAGTCTCTTTGCCAAGTAAAGTGACTTGCTGACCCCAAAGTTGGATCAAGATTAGGACAATCAGATCTGGGCTGCAAAATTCTGGATGACTACTAGATGGCAGCAAAGAATTACACAAAACTTCTAAAATCGGACCGGACTTTAGTCATTTCTTCAGTACTTCTCTGCAGTAAAGCTCCACAAACTGACATGACCAAGAAGGTCTGTCCCTGAGGTTTGCCTGTCCAGCCAGAGCAAGAGACAAGGACAATCTCTATGGCTATACTTCATTCCTGCTCTAGCTGTATTGCTCTTGTGGCCAAGCTTGTTTACAACATACACACAAGCACATACACACAGCTTAGATTCAACAATACGAGGGAAGGCAGTGGAAAGATTAGCAGATTGCAATTTATTAGTTAATTTATGTGCAGCATGCTGGCTAGCTTCACCCTAGGGGAGAGGTGGAATTTGTTTGTCACTCAACATTCCTTTTCTGAACCCTACTACCAGTTACCGGACCTGAAAAATAAAACCTTTATGCCCATTTTCGTGGGACAAGCAACACAATGCAAAGTAAAAGCCTTTCTTGGAACCAACAGGTTTTTTGCAGCAACAGCTTTACCCCATACTTTCCTAGACAGATTTTTATTGTCTTTTTGCTTTTATCCACATTACCTAAGCAGCCGAAGCGCATTCCAAATCACAACTAGTTATTGGAGTGTATAACTCAGGAGTTAAATAGTAACTGCTGTTGGAGGTAATAAGTAATAAAGCCTTCTACTTCATTAGAAATGTGTGATTATCACTCCCTTCCATCTACCTAGAGGTTTATCTGCACGCCACAATATTATTGCAAGCCATATATTTGTCATAGTATTAAGATGCAGAATTAATCAATTGTTGGTGTAATAAGATTCTTGTGGTGATAACTTGACCATAGATTCCAAGCATCATTAAGGATTATACTTGTTTTATATATATATAAATCTGTGAAGTATTCATTTCAATCTTTTGTGTCACTGCCAAATTGTAAATTGTTAAGTGTAATACATATTTACATAGTAAAGATACCTGGGAAGAAGAGAAGGAAAAGACAACTGATCACTCTGTCTGTCTGTCTGTCTCTCCCTCTCTCTCTCGTTCCCTCTCTCTCTCTCTCTCTCTCTCACACACACACACACACACACACACACACATCCATACACAGGAATATAACCTATCTTCTTTTTCACAAGTACATGTACAGACACAGATTCAGATCCATAGCACAAATTAGGGATCTTTCTTTGTAAGTCTTTGTATAGGAAAACTCCAGGATCACCCTACTATTGTAAGTTTTAGGGGCACAGACTCACCAGAGATCATAAATTAATCTGCCAGAGAAACAGAATAAACACACCTGATATCCAAGGAGAGACAAGTGCTGTTAAGATCCAGCTGATCCCCCATTTGATTTACTTCAGGTTATTAAGAGGTATGTTGAAGTGTTTTCATGACAAGAAAAAAAAAGAGTCAGCAGTTTGATATGGGAAGCCCTTTGTTGCTGAAAATAGCTGCACATTTAAAAACATAGGCATTTGTTGTTATTGTGGGTATTTCTAACGTGCACCCTCTGCTGCATTGCTCTGGCTCATCAATTATTGTCAGCAGTTAGCTCGTTTTTGAGACAGTGGCATGAAGTTCTTTAGACAGCCTGTCCACTCCAGGCCTTTAGCACCTGCAGTTCAGCCACCCCAGGAAATTCATCTTTGGCAAAGGGTTTTGAAAGCACTATAAAGTCAGCTGCTCTGATTAAACTAGTCACCTAGGAGAAGCATCTGTTTTCCATGGAGTCCCAAAGTTACATTGCATCACAGGCCTCCTGTTAGATCAGTGTCTTGCCATTCTTATAATGCAAGCCCTTGTCTCAGCTGAACATATTTGCTTTATTGACAAATGTTCATGCATCAATACAAGGCATAGTTTTAAATTAAAATACTTCATTTTCTTTTCAACTTTTAAATTTTACCCATACCTTTATTTATCTCTTTCTTTGTCTCATAAAAATGCATATAACCAGGAAATACAATATTGAACATTTCTATCATATAGATATGCTAAAATATATAATGATATCTTGTACCATTTCATTTTTCAGTACAATCATGAGGAATGATTAATCCATTCCATTCTGGAATCTAGTGTTCCAGCTAGCTTTGAGAGAGAAACTGCTATGGACATTTTCATGGATGACTTACAATAGGGAGAGAAGAAATATCTCCTACATCTTTCAGAGGCATCACAAGGATACAAATATAGATGCTTTTGAGACTGGATTTGAGGGCTGTTGGATGTTTCCTTATTCACATTTTAGCCCTTAAAAAAATTTGGGGGCTACTGGATATTTCCTTATATACTTTTTAACCCTTAAAAAATACTATACCTCAATCTTATCCATTACCCCCATCTACATAAAACTACTGGGTGAAATGAAGCAGACTGAAGTATTACACAAAAGCTGTTAATAATTTAAAGAAATCTATGGTTGTAGAATATGGCTTACATTTTAAGAGAAGTGGAGTTCACTCTAAAAGGTCAGTTTAGAAGTACTCTGAGCATTAATATCTTTATTGTAAGCCTAGGTAATATTAGCACCCAGGCTTTTAATTGGTTGTGCCTATTCTTACTGAAAGAGACACATCTTCCATCAATGGCACATGAAATTCAGGTGTAATTACTTGTAATGCAATCAGTGTGGAATTCCAAGAAATGGCAACTTTGACATGGTAGTAGCATTATTCTTGCTGGCCAGTTGAAAATGACTTAATGAAGCTAACAATAAATTACAGTGAGGGTGGATATTAAAAAACAAATTGCTTTTCCATTCTTAAGGAAAGTTGTAAGGACATGGTTAAATCATTTAGACATGTTTGGGTCCCAAAAATAAGGCCCCCTGGGATGAAAGTTGTCTCTCTAGTTACTTGGGAAGAAGTAGATTCACAAGTAGATTTGGAAATAATTATATTGCCAGACCAAAGTTATAAGAAAATCTGATCCCTGTTGAGGCCAGTTTTGATAGAAGAATTTCTTATTTTACAAAGGTGCACACAATTGAAGTATGGAATGCAATATTAATGATCCAAGGAAAACATTTTAAAAGCAGAAATAAAGCATATTAAGTTAGATGTTTCAGGGATAGCTAAAGTTAGATGGACCAAGAAGGGTCAGTTTAACTCAGGTAATTACATGATATTTTCAGGGCATGAGAACACTTGAAGGAATGGAATAACAAAGTGTTCAAAAAAGGACATAGCTAAATAAATGACATAATGGTATTTATTTATGTGGGAATGACTGGAGACAGAGCAAAGACAACTGTCATGCAAACAGTAACCCCAGCCACAGAAGCAAACCTTCCCTGGATTTCTGAAAAGTCAAAATCAAGAAAGGGGGATAAGTGGTTTCAAACTTATTACTGTAACCTCAAAACAAGGGCAATGTGGTTTGTGGAAAACTCATGAAACTGATGGTTTTTGTTCCTTGTCTGGACTCCATGGAAGGGCTTAGCTATAACCAAGTAATTTAGAGCACTGTGTCTTTTAAAATTTGCACATATTCACTGACTATCAGTGTTGTGGCAGAAGTCATTTACTAACTCTCATTGGGACTGGTTAAATGCTGTATTGCAGGAAATAAATTAAGAGAATCCTGCAGAAAATGTTTTTGCAAACAACTGTTTCAAATTATGTAAATTCAGATTCTACACATAGATCTCACTGTACTTATAATATCAGAAAAAATGACTATGGAATAGAAAACAGATGTTATAAAGGTAGCATCCAATCAGCTGAGTCTCTTCCAGATGCAGATTGTGAAACAGACAATGAACTGCTGGCATTAAAAATATAGGTTAAACATAGTAGATTAAAGAGACTTAGAGGCTATTTAATTAGAATTTAAAATCAATCTAAGGAATAGATTCAATATATTTAACCTATGTGAAAGAGAACCTAAGGAACTATCGGAATGGATAAAAGAGCCTGTAAAAATTGAAGAAGAAAAAATATTGCCAAAATTTCAAAGAGAATAACATCCAAGCTGTTTTCAGACAATGTATCAGCAATAGCCAAAGACAGATAAAGTAACAAGGGAAACAAGAAGGATATATAAAAACTTAATGCAGACTTCTGCCAACGGTAAGAAAGGGTGAAGAAATAAATTTCAGTCAAGAACATCAACAAATAGAGAAAAATAACAATAAAAATCACAAAAAAGAAACCCCACAGATCATTTTCAGATCAGAAAAATCACAGTAAATTATTGCTAAAGTGGAACATTTATAAATAAAATATCTAATAAAGGCAAATGGAACTAAAGAAAATTGGAAAGACTGCATTCAAACGATGTATAAATATTACTGTACAATGACAGTGTGGTACAAAATGAAGTTGTCAGCTATGAAAGTGCCTAGCAATAGCGAGGTTGCACTATTGCACTATTTAAAACTGTAAGGATTGAAGTCTGTGAGAGTGCTGATAACTGTATGTCAACAAATATAGAGCAAGATTGTGTGGACTAGGAATTGATAAAGATTGGATACATGCCAATACCATAAAAGAGAGGTGCAAGATAATTTGCAAATTACAAAACCAGTCCACAGATTCTTCGGCAAAGTTTTTTTTTCCACCCTGAAGATTTTACCCCCAAAAAAATACAGTAATATATTGAGAAATGTTTGCTAAATGAAGAGGCAGGTTTAAAGCAGAGACCAGAACTAACATCTGATGAAGGGAACAAGAGAATTTAAAGTGAGCCTCTGATTTATTGACTTTGAATGCAGAGATCATGTCAGAATGGGGACTATATTAAGACTAATGGGTGTGCCAGAATATTTGATTATTCTCAGTAACCTTTAAAATTAATAAGAAACTATTGTAAGAGCTATGTTTGGGGAAACAGTGTGGTTCAGAATTGGAAAGGGAGTAAGATAAGCACGTGTAGTATGTTGTTCCCATGTTTACTTAAAATGTATAGGGAGTTTATGTAAGATGACAGCTACAATAAAAAAAATTATAGGTTGAAGCACTAACAATTTGACATGAAGATGATACCACTTGCCATTTAAAATGGGAATTGCAAAATCAGAATTAATGTTAAATATGAAGAGTACAAAAGTAAAATCAATCAGCAAATTTAGTTAACATAGTTTACAGCAAACAACTGAAAGTGATAATTTTGTTTTCTGTTGCTTAAGATGGATCGTATATTAAAGAAGTAAATAAGAGATTAAACCTAGGGAGAAAAGCAATTATAAGATTATGAGAAATATGAATATTTCTATGATAACAAAGATTAGAACAGTTTAAAAATGGTCATTCCGGTTATAAAATACGATGTGAAAACTGAGCACTGAAAATGAATGGGGAAAAAAGAAAGATATTAAAATTATGGAATTTGAATCTAATTGTAAATTCAGTGAGGGTTTTCCCTTAAAGATAACCTGGAAGCCTCAGTTAGCATACAATATAGTAGCAAGAACATATGTAGTAGCCAGATACCTATGTTATTATATACTATTAAACATTTATTACATTTATAATTTCATGTTATTAATAGTGCTTAGTTTTACATTGGCTGCCCATTCACATTTTTTGTGAAATTTATACTGCTAATATATATCAGAATATATACTTGCTAAAACTTCAGAAGAGGCATCCATAACATTGTTTTTTCTTTCACTAGTGAAAGTGGTTAGGTTGAAAAGTATTAGGAACAGCGCTATTTGTGTGAAAGCCCTGTATTTCTGGTTTGCCATTTTCTTCCTCCATTACCAAAATATTTCAATTCTATACTGCTTTCAAGTTTTTTATATCATTTTACAAATGCACTCTATTTAAATAGGCAAAAATGATACTATAGTACAGATTCGTAAAGATGAAAGTGGAAAGTTTTAAAATAATGGTTTTGTACAAGCCTATGGCATACGGCTATTTGGAAAGGTAAAACAATGATCAGGTAAAATATATATATTTAAAAATCTTTGATGATATTGATTTCAATAGAGGCAAGTCTGTGCTATGCTTAAAATATTTTTATTGTATTTATTGTGCTGTCCAGCCAGTTTAGAGTTAATGGGATTTGGGTTAGTTAGTTAGGAATTGAGAGCTGTCCCCTTAAGGGAATGGATCATGGTAAATGTAATTAAGGTGTCCTGGGAAATGTAGTACATGTCATGTGGTCACATCTGTAACCCCGATTGGTCACTAAATAGACTCTTGTTGGGTTGGGAGAGGCTCCCTCACTCTTGCCTGGATCCACTGCCATGCAGCTGCTTAAATCATCATGGGGATGAGAGTTTAATATCTTTCTACACCACGATTCAGATATGCAAAGGATTGGACATTAAGAAGAACCTCATCATAAATGTGAGTTGATAGGATGCCTGATGAATCAATAAAAAAGACTTTGTATAGATGCTTTGTGGAGTTGCTCTGTCTGCTTTATACCCATCCAGAGCGTAATAAGCAGAACATTTATATTAATTGCTAGTAATGTTGAAGAATATCCTTAGGGAGTTAATGCTAACATTTTCAATTATTGATAACCTAGTATTGTTTAATCAAATATTATGTCTTAACAAAACATGAGGCATCACAAATGTCAAAAGCAGTAGAGAAAAATAAAACATGAAATAATTGAAAAATTTGTTTTACTAATAAGAAATTAAAGATCTACCATTCAAATCTCTAATAAGATTCATAAAATGTACCAGAAATGATGCAAAGTTCTAATATTTTATGTCATTATGTCAATGAATTAGGGATTAGAACAAGATATACTATTAGGAATGCCCTCGTTCACAGACAAGCAGACAAATGTTAGTTTGCAATTCATATATCAGATATATGTCATGATAATTTCCTTGTGAGGGCAGCTCTTTAACATTTTGAATAAATTTTATCTCTTTCGCTCTGTCTTTTAAAATGGTTTCATTGATATTCCCTCTTTCAGTAAGACTTTCAATTAATATACTTATAGATACTGCTAGGGACAGAACATTGAGTATAAGAAACTACAGAACTTTAACTACAACCATCAGAATTACAAGTAATGCACACTTTATTGTGTGGTAGGCTGCTGTTCAAAAGTGTAGCAGACATATGATATGCCATTCTAAATACCATCTCTGATTATAGCACCTGTTGTGGCTTATATACCAAATCTTAAAATATTACAAATCTTTTAGATTCTAATGTACTATAGTACTTCTTTCTTACAGTATAGCTCAGGTTTAAACATAAAGAGGGGTGGACTTCAAATAATTTAACAACCAGTTCTCTGCCTGGTTTCTGGGTGGGCATGGCCTAGTTGGCCTCCTACACCACCATGGGAGCAAAAATGTGCTGCAGGGGGACTTTTTCGCCCTCCTTGGGCTCCGAAGGCTCTCTGGAGGTAAGAAATGGGCCAGTTTCCGGCCTTCCAAATCTTCCAAGAGGCCCATTTTTTGCCCTCCCTAGACTCTGGAGGCTTTCCTCAAGCCTCCAGGAGGCCATTTTCACCCTCCCTGGGTTCCCGAGGCTCTCTGGAGGTCAGAAACAGGCCCATTTCCAGCCTTCTGGAATTTCCAGGAGGCTCATTTTTCACCCAACCCGAGCCTCCACACGGGTCCTGCACTTACCTGCAATCCAAAATGGGCTGTGTGGGAGGGCAGGGCAGGGCAGGGCCAGCCAGGAGTGGGATTTGCTGGTTCACCAAACCGGCATAAAATTAAAAATTGGTTTGTCCAAACCAGTGCAAACCAATAGCAGCCCACCCCTAAACTTCATCCTAAGGTAAAATTCTCTTTTTTTCCAGAAAAAACTTTGATACACAAACACAGGGAGAGGGGAACATGTGGAGACCTGTACATTGGGGAAACTAAACAACCACTTCACAAACACTTAGCATAACACAGGAGAACAAACTCAACAGGACCAGATTCACCAGTTCTTGCTATATCTGAAAGACAAAGGTCACTGTTTTGAAAACAGCAAGGTTCACATTCTGGACAGAGATGACCACTGGTTTGAAAGAGGAATCAAAGAGGCTATCTATATTAAAATTGAACAGCCTTCCCTCAACAAGGGTGATGAGAGGGATATGATACCACCTATCTCCTGTTTACAATACAGGTCTTTCAGCAGTCCCAAGAAGGCTCCACATCCATTTGCACCCTGATTCAGGTGATTCTGAGGATACAGATAAATCCCCAAGTGGCCTTAAGGACTCTTAGAAGCGCTAATGACTGGATGACTACAAAGAATAAGAGTGCTAACAACTGGATGATTGCAAAGAATATAAACCCTTTCATTTCCCACCAGTTTAGTTAGAACTGAAGAAGCTTCTTGGGTAAGAAGTGAAACATTTTCAAAAGAAAAAAAAACCCAAAGAAAGTCCAGTTGCCTTTTGAAAAAAAATGATGACCAAACCATAATAACAAGTGCATAGAAAGCCAGAATTTAAAAAAAAAAAACAGCAAAAGCCAGCAAATGTCACCTCTGCAAAGAAACTGAAGAAACAGTGTACCACCTCGTTCAGGGGTATCAAACTCACATCAACACAGCTGCATCACATGACATAGCTGGACTTTTTCCCCCTTCACTAAACTGGGTGTGGGTGTGGCCAGCATGTGATGCATCTGGCCTGCAGCTGAACCCTAACCTAGTTAGTTGCTGCAAGATCACACAAGCAATGACTTGACAAACTAGCAATAACGGTGCCTTGAAATACTATCTGCTAGAAATACCACTTGCCTGAAAGCAAGAACTGGCTGGAGTACAATATAGACAAAGTAATAAAAATGAAGAAACTAAATGTTCTGGGAGTTTAAAATTCAAACAAGACGAGCACTTGCCACACAACAGCCAGACAACAATTATTGATAATAAAGACAAAAGGATAGTGGCCATTGTGATACCTGCAGACAGCAGACTAAAGAGAAAGTACTAGAAAGTTACTACACAGAATATAAAGATTATCAAATAGTAATGGAATAACTTACATTCTATGTTAAGACATTTAATATTATTAAACAACAACTTCTCCTTATCCCTGATTCACTATACATTCCTTTCTCCAAACTTCTCCTTATCCCTGATTCTTGGGAAAGTTTTGATAGATGGTAAAAATGCCAAATCCAGTTTTAAGATCTGATTGACAGTGTAATCAACCATTCTATTACCATTATATATATATTAGCTTTATCACAGAACCAAATATAAATTTAAGACTAGACGTTTATCTGCTGACTGTTGTAGTTTGGAGATTTATACAAGCTGAAATAGTAAATGAAATACAAACAAACATAGGGAAATCCTAATATTGTGCTTATAACATTCCCCCCTCCCTTAGTTGTTCATAAATAGACTATTGACATTCACTGGGTTAAAGGACTCATGTAGTGATTAAGTTTAGAAGGCATAATTGTTCTTGTCATGCAAACTCTGCTTGCAGTCAATATATATTTATCATATACATTTTAATCACATATTAATAAACAAGAAAATGTGTTTTATTGATGGCTGGATTAGATTATTGACCAACTCAACAACTCTCTACACTGATTCAGAAAATATAAACAAGGTCAGCATGTAAAGATAGGGTAAAGTATATCAAAGATGTAATTTCACTTAGGCCTTTGTATGATTTATTCATTTTCTATGCAGTACTTCAATACAGTAAATAGTTTCAGGCATATGATACAATTCAATTCTCTATATATATTAGGTCATGGCAAAGAAAAACTAAACAATGAACCTATACTAAACCTATACCTCTCCAATAATTTAAAGTAAAACCATCTTCCAAAGGAGGTTACTATTTCCTATTAAAACTATTCCATAGTTTATTAGAATAATTTTGTGGGCAATATCTAATAATAACTTCTTCATATTCTCTTGGTACATCTTTCAGATGTACCATATCCATGCACATGCCAAAGAAAAAGTGTTTCTGGGTATCTGTCCCTATATATTTTACTACCTTTCTGGAATTAGAAATAAGAAAAATCTGAAATCCAAATCTCTTCATTTATCAAATCATTTTTTATAAATAATACAGTGCATTTTTCAAATCTTATTTAGATTAACTCCAGATATTAATTTAAAGATCTAATGGAAGTTTTACTTGATTCCGTACAACAAAGTCATGTACCTTAACCTGTGAAAGACATACAGAGGTTTTTTCTTCTTCACTGTGGCAGTTTTTCCTCCCCAAACTCTCAAAAGCAACTTGAAGGCATAACATCTTTACTTCTAGTTTAGAAACACTAAGAACATGGAATGAAAATCACTGTCTGATCTTGAGATAACAAAAGACTTCCATGCTCACTCCAAGCTAAAAGGAAATAATTTAAATCATGTGCAGCACCTCAGTTTACACTGAGTACTTTTGTCTCGTGGCCTATCCAAAATTCTCAGTAGTTCTGTTAGTGCGGAAACTAACAATCAAACCACCTTTCCCAAATAAAAATTTGCTAGCACAACTGCAGTCCAGAATCATAGAAGTGTAACAAGAAATGAGTCTCCAGTAATGGTAAAAAAGTTGCGTACAGGATTCAGCATAGAAGAAGGAAAGGTCAGCTATGTTTATTATCAAAGAGATCATTCTAGAAATTAAATCTAGTCTGTTACTTGTTAGGTGGTTCCCCTCTCTGTCTCTAAGAGTCACTACCACACAGGTTGTTTCATCAGATAGGCCTAGAACTGATTTCGAATGGGTATTAAGTCTTTGCATGAACATGTCCAGAGTCGTGTTAGCTTATTGTCTCTTATAAATCAGGTTAGTGATGTAGTTAAGTATTTCTGAACTCTATAGATGGATGTGCATTTCTTAAAAAATAAATTGTCTTATTTCCATTTCTGCTATAAATGTAAAGGGCAATTAATTGCTACCTATATTAAAATTCTGTTAAAATGCTAAATAAACCTTTATGATAATTTTGATAGAATGATAGTCACTAACATTTTGTTTTAAATAACATTTTGATGTAGTGATATTTGAAAAAAAGTAGCTCAACTTTCCCAGTTCTGTTTTTCCCCCTCAGGTGGCTCTTGCCAAGACATCCATTGTAACAGTTAAAAAGAGAGAGATTTTCTATATAATCTTGATGATACTGCTACATAATGTGTGGGCCACTAGTCAAGGCGAACACTTAAGATCTTTATATACTGAAGTAAGAAAAGCTTTGGTGTAATGACAAAGAAAGAACTACCAGTGTAGAAAGTTATTAAACATTACCAGTAGCCCAAGGGCACTGTAGTCTTGAATGGAGATCTTTAAAAAGGCAGAAGTGCAGAGAGAAATGTGTACTCGATTAATACCATGAAATACAATAAGAAGGGAACTCAGACATAAATGAAGAGCTGGATTGCACTGCACATTGCTACAATAAATATTCTTCTGACAGAAAACAAAAGGTGAAGCAGAAAGATATCTATGCCAAATGTAAAAGAGAAATCCACACATTGGCTAAACTGTTCATCCTTGCTAGACTGTGATCCTTATAATGCTGCCAAGTGCACTGAGAGATACTGTGTTACAATTGCCAGTCATATATGCTAAAGCTACCTGGAGGCACCATTAACTGGCACATTTCTCCTTGCCAGAAGTTGTCAAAGTTTTTATTTGTTCTGGCCAAGGTATGTCATTTTATGGCTGTTATCATGTTCATTGGGCTGAACATCTACTATCCCAATAGGCAGGTTTGCACATAGCCCTTATGCTTTCATTAAAATCTAATGAATAAATAAAAAGAAAGATAAGAGACATGTTTGGAGAAAGGAATATATAGTGAAATCATCATTTATAAAAGAACTGCACTGATTTATCCACTGCAGTTTGTGGAAGTAATATTGGAAGCACAGCTATAACTTTATCCATGGTGAGGAAAAAGTGGGATATCTCAGAAAATGGGATGTGATGACATACAACTGTTTTAATAATCTAGGGAAAAAACCAGAATATGTTGAAATATATTGAGAATTAAATCCTAAGTAGTTGCAGATGTTTCTCTCTGAGGATGCAATGAAAAAAAATATCTGCTGCAAATTTTGTGAGGCATCAGAAAAGACATCTGGCCAATCTCAGCTCCATCCAGTCACCACAACTCTACCCCAAATTAAGGAATTACAGAGTCATAAAAGGGAGTTTTTTAAAAAAATGCTGAAGTCTCTCAATGTTCAGATCTATGCTTTATGTTGGCCACATTTGCAAAAGATGTTGTATATTCTGGCTGCTAAATAGCAAATGTAAATATAAAGAACTTCGGAAGGATCTCTTCAAAATAGATGAATGGTCAATGAAATGCCAAATGGGATTCAGTTTCAGTTAGTGTAAAGGGGTGTATATTGGGATAGAAAATACTAACTTTACCTGTACAGTGATGGAATTGAGTATCACTAAAAAAGAAAAAAGTTGAAGGGTCATTTTGGGTATCTCAGTGAAGATATCTATTCATCATTAATCTGTGTGACATTTGCACCTGGAAGATTTGCATAATATTTGTGTGTTTCTGTACTGTGTGCCCATTCTATATAAGCAATGGTTTGAACATTTAGGATTGTTTAGCTTGGAAAAAGCACCAGGGCCAATAGTTATCCAGTGAAGTTTATTGGAAGAAATTTTGGAACAGATAAAAAATTATAATGTATAATTATAATATAAACATATAATTAACCTGTGGAGTTCACAAAAATTGATGACCACATGGATAGATTTAAATGGCAGCTGGATAAATTAATGGCAGATGTGTTCATTGTGAGCTGTTAATTTTTCAATAGATTGTCTTTGAACATGGGAAAATGTGCAAAACAAAGTGGTAGAATGTTTGAATACTTTTGATGAGAAGCTCATGGTACTCCAAGATCTGACATAAATTTTGCTTTGATTTACAAATAATGATACAATTTCTTCCCTATATGCATATAAAAACTTCAAACAAACTGCTAGTGACAAATACGTTGCTATTCACATCTGTGATAAGCCTGATAGTTCTAAAAAATCTTCAGATCATTCACAGAAAAATATTATAATGCATTCTTATAAATTAAACAAATGAATTTACACTACATTGCAAGCATTTTTAAGTGTGTATTTTTACTTATTCAAACTGGATAATCAAATCAGATCAATATGATTCAATTTTAGTAAACCCTCAGTTTAATCAATTAATGTCTATTAGAAGCATGTCTATTAGAACCAAATATCCATTAAATGCACTGATGTCTGCTAAACTGAAGTCTTGTAAATCAAGAGTTTACTACACTTAACTGATAAATCAAAAGGAACATCAGTTCAAAAAAATGTCCAAAATTGTCTGAATTAGTTTGGAGGCTTCAGTTTAACAGTCTGAATTGATTTTCTGATTCCATTCAAAGAATTAGTTCACTTTGGAAACCCAATCAAACTGCTTTTGAATAGAACCTGCAAACTGAATATTCACACAGAACTTGGGACTAGAGGGAATTTCAGTCATCTATGGGAACTACTCGAATTTTTGAGTTTATTTTTGTTATAAAATACCAAGCCACTGATTTAGAAAAAAAAACGTTCGTATTTTATTATGTGAAAAATGACTGATATACATTATTCCACATTCTAAAGATTAATAGCTTGTTTTACAGATGCCTCTGTTGAAGATAGATTATAGTCATGATGTCATTTCAACCAGCCAATCGGATTAATTTTCTGTCATTTCCATTCAGCTTCAGGAATCCTAGAATACTGAAGAAAGCTACCAATTGGTACATTCCATGTTTTTTTTAATTACATTTATATGCCACCCTTCTCCGGAGACTCAGGGCAGCTTACAATTTTTGGGATGCAACCCAGTGTGCTCAGCAATAGCCTTCATTCCATTGTATATGCCTGCTTATTACTAAGCGGCATTTTTACAAAGTCAGCTAATTGCCCGCAACAATCTTGGGTCCTCAATTTACCTACCCCGAGAGGATGGAAGGCTGAGTCAACCTTGAGCCTGGTGGGATTCGAGCCTACAGCAGTTGTAGGCAGCTGGAACTTAAGTGCAGGCAATTAACAGCCTGAGCCACCAAGGCATTGTTTTTTTAAAACAGTGTTAACAGTTGACAAATATGATGATTTATAAATGTGATTATTTATATCAGAGATGGGAAACCATGGCCCTTTTATGATTTGTGGACTGGGAGTTGAAATCCATAAGTCATAGAAGGACCATGGTTCCCCACTCCTGATTTTTATGAAATTATTTTCAGAAACAAAAATGGTTACATGTGATTTCTTTGAAAGTTAATCAGCCACAATAACCCAATTTAAGAAGCACCATTTGTAGTACATGTATTGACATCTCTTTCCAGATCCAACTAGTTTATTGTGGTTTGAATTTCTGATGTGTGACAGAAATCATCCCTACTAACTTTTGTACAAGAAAATAGGCCTGATCATAGTATAATTATTGAATTATTTATACTCTTAAAATATCAATTAATGTTCAACAACTGAGAAATAGAAACTTTGAAGATTCCAGAACATTTTGGCTTTATGAAAAATTGAATATATAAAAAAGACCCAGCAAAAGCCTAAAATGAAAGAAATATGTTTCATTCTTACATCCAAAAACCCAACTCCTTAACACATTAACTGTTCCTGTTCTGTCACCTGTTTTAAAGTTAACAAATGCATGACATATAATAGAAGATTTATAAATTTAAAACCACCCTTTTAAGTAATATTCTTTAAATCTTACTTTTTGACATTCATACTATTTGCTCAGTAACTGTAAGAGGCGTATTTTTTTAAAAGAAAATTGTGAATAAAAACTGACAAGCTATCAGGGGAATCTGAATGCATAATTGATAGAGGCATAAATTAATATGATTAGGCCTTTATTGGGCACTGTTACTGCCAAACCTACAAAAGGGGCACAGAATAAAACATGGGTATGTTCTCTCTGCTGATAGGCATCAATATGTAATGCATATTATCTCCAGCCTTCCATGAAGCTTGCTTATGACAGCACTCACCCTAATTGAAATTTTTATCTTTCTCCTGCATACAGACAGTTCTGACTAGCAGCTTGCATGGATACAGAAAGAAAATCTAAATGACCCCAATGAAGGTTTCTTTAGAGGTATGGATTTAAAAAAAGAATCCACACAAGTACCTTTAACATTTATGGTTTACCTTAACCTGTTAAAGATGATCCTAGTTATGTTTTCTATATTAGAAAAAAATACTCAAGGATGTTATAGATTTCTGCATAAAATGTATATTCTGCATTCATAATGTTGACTAAAATTATAATTGCATTTGCATTATATTAATCTTTAAGGGTTGCTGTGAAAACAGAGATTGCCATTATGAAGGACCAGGCTGAAAGTTAATGCAGAGAAGATTGAAATAGTCTTGTCTAAATAGACTAAATAATCTTTGTTATGTATGTAGATTTGAATGTTATTGGTTTAGTTTGAATTGTTCTTGTAAAATGTCAAATATGATTGGTTTAAAAAGTGCAGGAAAACCCTGCACTCTGATTGGCTGGCAACTATGGCTGCTGGCTATAAGTAGCAGCCGTAGCCCAGCCAAGTCGGGTCCATTCAAGCTGTAGTCACTTAATAAACTCTTCACTGAAGCTCTTCGCGTCTGACTCTTCATGCAAACTTAACACTGGCGATGAGGGTGGGATTCCCCTGAAGAAGAGACGACGCGGAAGACAAGCAGAAGAGCGAGATGGCTGCGCTGAACACCCCCCAGCCCCATTCGATCCGGCGGCAGAAGACTGGGAATCTTATGCGGATCGCTTCCAAATGTATTTGGAAGGAAACGACCTCGCCGACATCCCTGAGAAGCGGAAGAGGGCAGTATTTCTCACGCACTGTGGTCCGGCAGTCTTCAAGATGGTGAAGGCATTGGCGGAAGCTGCAGACTTGAAGGTAATGGAATGGCCTGATTTAGAAAAGCTTTTAAGAGCCCATTACGCCCCACAAGTATCGTGCCTCATTAAGAGACACGAATTTTATCATCGGGATCAAAGGGAAAGCGAAAATGTTAACGACTTCGTGGCAAGTTTAAGGGACATTGGGGGTGCTTGTGAGTTTACCAACTTAGAAGAGGCCATGCATGATCGGTTTGTTCTAGGCCTTAAACATAAGGTCTTACAGAGCAAATTACTAATGAAACCTAAGATCACGTTTAAGGAGGCCATAGAGGAAGCTGTTTCAGCGGAAGCAACCAAGTCCTCAGCAGCAGCCATGAAGAAAATTAACAAGGCCTCAAGCCATTCTGATGTGGAAAAGTCCACAACAACCCATTGCGAGCAAATAGATTCTGATTCAGACTGTAGTGAGGTGGAAGAAGGAATTTATAGACTCAGAATGGAGAAGAAAAGGAAAGACCTTGGAAGAAAGAGGCAAGAATATTATTGCAGAGGCTGTGGGGGGGGGGCCACCCCTGCACTGAATGCAAGTTTTTAGACACCATCTGCCTACGTTGTGAGAAAAGAGGTCACCTAGCAAGAGTCTGCAAATCATCCAGAACTCCACCTAGTAGGAAGAAATTTCCTGAGAAAGAATTCAAGCCCAACAACTTCAGTGAGAAAATGGGGCACAACTCAGAAGCAAATGGGAAGAATGAAACTCATCAAACAGTCACCATTGGTCCTTCTTCACCCTTGAGAAACAGAAAAGTACATGTGAAGGTATTCATTGAAGGAAGGCCTTGCCAAATGGAAGTGGACTCAGGCTCCTATTTATCTATGGTGTCATGGGACACTATTCACAGGCTACTTCCCAACATTCAGAAGAAACATTTCCAGAAGCAAGCACTGACTCTTAAAAACTACCAAGGGAACAAGATTCCAGTAGTTGGAACAAGAGAATTCAACGTGAAGTTCAAAGGCCACACCAAACGTTTGCCCCTGACCATTGTGGACAAGGATCGCCCAAGCTTGCTGGGACTTGAGTGGTTCAATCCACTAGGCATCGAGGTGACTGGCATCCATCACGTGAACAACTCTGAATGGGAGGAGGCCTTGAAGTCTGAGTTTCCAGAGGTCTTCAGTGAAGGATTGGGCAGGTACATGGGGACCCCTATCACTTTCAACCTAGATCCCAGGGTGCCCCCAATTCGTTTAAAGCCCAGAAGGGTCCCATTTGCTTTAAAGGAAAAATTGATGCACAATTAGACAAATTAATAGCTCAAGGGGTTTTAGAGCCCACTGACCACTCCAGGTGGGAGACACCCATAGTCACACCAGTTAAGACTGATGGGTCAGTAAGAATCTGTGGAGACTATAAGGGGACACTGAACCATGCTGCAGCAGAGCGCATACCCAGTTCCAGTGGTGCATCATCTGTTACATTCACTTGGCAGGGGTACAGTCTTTGCCAAATTGGATCTGGCCCAGGCATATCAACAACTAACAGTTGATGATGCCACTGCAGAGGCCCAAACCATTGTGACTCATAGAGGTGCCTTCAAATGTAAAAGGTTACAATTTGGAGTAAGCGTGGCACCAGGCATCTTTCAAAGCCTTATGGAAAGAATGCTCCAAGGACTGCCAGGGGTAGTGCCTTACTTTGATGATGTGTTAATCTCTGCTGAAAATGACACTCAGTTACAAGAAAGACTCAGAGAAGTCCTTACCAGATTCAGGGAAGCGGGGTTAAAAGTCAAGGAAGAAAAATGCACTCTTAAAACTGACAAGGTTGAGTTCCTGGGCTATATGATTGACAAGCATGGCATCCACCCACAGATGCCAAGGTTCAAGCAATCAAAGAAGCTCCTAGACCTAAATGCAAAACAGATTTGCAAGCCTTCCTTGGACTCATTAACTTTTATCACATGTTCCTACCTCAGAAGGCAACCATTGCTGAACCATTGCACAGATTACTTGATAAAAAATCTGTTTGGATCTGGGGGAGGAAGGAACAATCATCATTTAACAGTATTAAAAGACTAATCACGTCTGATGCTGTACTGATACAGTTCTCTGAGAATTTGCCTGTTGTACTGACTTGTGATGCATCTCCCTTTGGAGTGGGAGGGGGGGGTTTGAGCCACAGGCTTCCCAGTGGGAAAGAAGCCCCTATTGCATTTTACTCTCACACTTTGACCAAAGCAGAGAGGAATTACAGCCAATTGGACAAGGAAGCATTGGCAATTGTTGCAGCTGTCAAGAAATTTCATGAATATTTGTATGGGAGAACATTTACCTTTGTTAGGTTTGTGATCTGTAACATTGTGGCAGGAGATAAACCTACACCTACTATCCTGTCACCAAGAATGCTGAGGTGGACTGAATTTCTTGCTGCTTATTCTTACAAACTTATCCACAAGCCTGGCAAGGACATTGGACATGCTGATGCACTGAGTCGTTGCCCACTTCCTTGCCACAAGAAGGACTTTGTACCTGAAACACACACCTTTTTCCTAGAAACTGTTGCCAAGCTTCCAGTGCATGCTGCTGAAATTGCCAGAGAGACTGCCAAAGACACTATATTGGCTCCTGTTATAGGCTGGATTAAGAAAGGCCTGCCTCTTCAAGATCTACCTCAACTTGCCCAACCTTTTAAGTCCAGGCAAACTGAATTATCTGTATTAAGAGGATGTATTTTGTGGGGTAACAGGGTGGTCATTCCTGCAAAACTGCAAAAAGAGGTTTTGGAAATGTTACATGAAGGGATTGGCCAGGAGTTATGTATGGTGGCCAGGTATTGACAAAATGGTTGAAAACTGGGTTGCATCTTGTCCCAACTGTCAGGTAGTCAGGCCTGCCTTGCACCCCCCCCCACAGGAATGGGAATGTCCTAGGGGCCCATGGTCTAGGATTCACATTGATTTCACAGGCCCTACCAGAGGGCACACCTTTCTTATCATAGTAGATGCATATTCCAAATGGCTAGAGGTAATTCCTATGGCATCCACCACAACTGATGCTGTCATCAAGCAGCTCAAAAAACTTTTTGTAACCCACAGGTTACCTGATGTTCTTGTCTCTGACAATGGCCCTCAATTTACATCCAACCTTTTTGAATCCTATTTAGCACAACAGGGTATCAGACATGCCCTTACTGCCCCTGGGCACCCTTCTGCTAATGGCGGGCTGAACGATGGTACGTTTTACCAAGGAGAAGCTTCAGCAACTGGGTCCTGGGGACATCACTGAGAAAGTTGAAAACTTCTTAGTGTTCAGCACATCACTCCTAACCCATCTAATAACTTATCCCCAGCAGAATTGTTGATGGGTAGGAAACTTAGGTCTTCCCTTGACCGCCTTCATCCCACTTATGCACCCAACGCACCACTAGATTCCACTTCCAAAGTTTGCACATTCAGTGTGGGTGATTCTGTTTATGCTAAGAACCTTATAGGTGAACCTTTGTGGATTCCTGCTGAAATAACTCACATCACTGGCCCTCGCTCTTACAGGGTGCAAACAGAGGATGGATTCCTCTGGAGCAGGCACATTGATCAACTTAGATCCAGGTTCTTTCAGGAACATCGCACTTGTTCCTCTCTAGTTCCCTCACCTGATGTCAATTCTAGGGGAAGGGAGGAACAGGAGGAAAATCAGCAAGCAAGAATCAACCCCATGTGTAACGAGCCATTACGACAGGGACCATTCCAAAACCTGTCACAATGCCAAAATCCATCCTTAGAAGTGGAAGATTGTACATCACTACCTGACTTGGGTGCTGACATTGGGCTGGAGATGGGTTGGGAGGAGAGACCAGATTCTAACAATCAAACAGGGTCTTCTTTCACAGGAAGTCCCAGTGGGAAATGTCAGCAGACACATTTCCCTCTCACTGGGTGAGAAGGTTAAAACTTCTGAACCACGAAGGTCTCAACGCATGCAAGAGCCCCACCTATTTAAAAGAATACATTAGATAGGTTGGGGTTTGGTATGGACTGAACCTAGTGGGGAGGGTGTTATGTATGTAGGTTTGAATGTTATTGGTTTAGTTTGAATTGTTCTTGTAAAATGTCAAATAGGATTGGTTTAAAAAGTGCGGGAAAACCCTGCACTCTGATTGGCTGGCAACTACGGCTGCTGGCTATAAGTAGCAGCCGTAGCCCAGCCAAGTCGGGTCCATTCAGCTGTAGTCACTTAATAAACTCTTCACTGAAGCTCTTCGCGTCTGACTCTTCATGCAAACTTAACAATCTTCATTTAGTAAGAACAATTGGGACCAATGAAATAGTCACTAAATGAGACTGCAACTGTATTTATGATCCTACTTCAGTTTTCCTTTGCTTCATAGATCTGCAAAGATCAAGCTGTAATATTTAAAGCCTTTCATGAACATAGGCATCTTCAGGAACATTTTCATTCAATTGTCTCTATCTATCTGATATGATCACATAGAAAAAGCTTCCTTTAGGACTCTTACTTTCTGGAACCTCTGGGGTAAACTTTTTCAGTTGTTGCTCCTTTTTTAAAAAATAGTATTCCTCTGTAGCTGAGTATGGCTTTAGGAAATCTATTAAGTTCTGACTTTTCTAGCAAGCCTTGGGGATGTACATGGCATGAAGTACACCATGTTTCAATGTATTTCAAATCAAGCATGTCCCACCAGAGTCAAATGGCAATTCCCTCCAGTATTTCACCAAGAAACACTGGAAGGTGACCCTCACACCCACTCTGTCCCACCAGAAGATATCCAACAAGCTATCAAGGAAAAGCAGAGGGCAATCACAACTAATATTTGTGCATATGATATAGCTGCACTGAACAATTATTGTTGTTATGTTGTTGGTTTGAGCTCCGAGCTTGGCGATTTGGTTGCAAACGTTTTGTCCCCATTCAAGGAGACATCTTCAGTGTGCTTTAGAATCTAGATTGTGCTGGGGGAGCACTGGCCTTTAAATACCTTTCTGAGTCCTGGGTTATGTAATTGGCTGGCTGTGGTTATTGAATCATAGTCCTTGGTTTTAACTACCATCTGTGTGATGTAAATTGGTCCTGGTGTGACTGAAGTGTGCTGAAGATGTCTCAAATGGGGATGAAATGTTTGAAACCAAATTGCCAAGCTCGGAGCTCAAACCAAGAACATAACTACCAACCCGAGCTACTAATATTCAAAGACATGTCAGCTATTGTTGCCAAAGGCAAAGAGAAGTCTGATGCTGCACAGACATCTATATTAATGATATGTGGAATGTAAAAACTGCAAACCAAAACAAGCCTGATGTATCTGGAGAAAAAGTATCAAGACTGATCATGGATATTCATTATTGGACTGGACTGCACTGGATCATTTAATATAGGAAAGCATCAGATAATCCACTGGAGAGAAGAAAATCATAGAAAAAATAGAAGAGCCATCATTATTAATAAAGAAGTGTCAAAGTCAGAGCTCAGAGACGAGCCTCAAAATGATTGAATGATCTCAGAGTCCAGTGCAAGCCAATCAATATTATGGTGATCCACATCAATGCTCCAATCACAGATACAGAAGGAACAGATGCAGAATGGTTCTACAGCTGCCTGCAGTATCTTATTGATACAACCAAGACATCATATTGACTATAGGAGAGTGGAATGCTAAAATTGGAAGTAAAATAGCAACAGAGAAATATCATGAGTTGATGGAAAAACCTGTGTTTCTCTTTAAGGGCCTAGCCATTATCTTATTTGGAGAACTGGCCCCTTTTTAAGGTCTCAACTAAAATGGAAGCTATGGAGACATGAAAGAAGGGAAGAGACAAAGGAGAAAAAGAAAGGGAATGTTGAAAAAGATAAAATGAGGAAAGTGAAATATCTGCCTGCGTAGGGTAACAAAAGAGTGGCAATAGCTGGTCGGTGCAATATGGAACTAAGGCAACAAAATGTCACGTCTGATGTCAACTGACACCCTCTTTGCAACCCGAATGCATGCTGGCAAAGTGAAACCAATGGAGCTTAAAAGGACTTGGGAGATTTGGCAACTATGATAAAGCTTCCCAGTTTCTCCATCATAACCAGGCTTAGCCAACCCACAAACAACTGAGATGCTGGGTCCTTAAAGATGACTCAGGATTGGCAGTTGAGTGTGGTCTGAATGTAGGCATTTTGGAGAAGCTGGGCACTGAAAACTAGAATCCAGGAACAAGCAAGACATGCGTATATAGCCTAGGTGCTGGCATTCTGAAGGATTGAAGGATGAAGATTCTGGCAGAAGGAAAATCTAGGGTGGCACCTAGGTCTTCCAGATTACATTATGTTACTAACAAGTGGTACAGTTTCTAACTATTGGCAAGATGTATAGGGACACTTTTAATGTAAGCTGGTTCTTAATTGCTTGTCAATCCAAGCAGTTGTTACTTTTAAATTAATAAAGACCTGGCAATTAAATATTCAATGATTTAAAATATGCTTATTTTATTTTTTTTAAATGATATAGTCAGAAATGGAAAATGGACTCTTTGACACCAGAAAATAGGCACAGCTTTAGAGGGCTCACTTGGTGGCTCTTCTGCAAAAAAACTGACAAAAGTTTTCCTTCCTTGGTAGCATTGGACCATTCAAAATATGCAAGTCCAAGAAAGTTTCTTGGAAAATCTTCTTGGTTTTTAATATTTTCACTCAGTAAAGCCTGCCAAGCAATTTAACACAGTGACAAATCCATAATATCAAAATGAAAGATTTTTACATGTTAGTTAAATACTCGACATGAATCCCTGCTTTTGCAGGCATCATTTACCATTTATGGAAAGTTGCTGAGTAAATCCTTTGGACTTTATACCATCACATTCATCCTTGTTCCAACTAATGTAATTCAAGCTCAGTATTGATATTCCTCTCCAGGTTTTTAAAGGGGGAGGAGGGGTGGCCCATTAAATGCAAGCTGGTGGCTAGGCTACATTTGATGCAAGTTTTATATTTATCTTATAGAAGTATGCAGAAGATGTACTTAGCCATATTGATCTTTGAGGAAATGTAGACAAAATAGATAATGTGAAACTTTTATTGTCATTACTGACTGTTATATAGGATCTTAGAAAAAATAATAAAGCCATTGAACTAGATTTGTTGTAATGTAACTTTTGCTATGTTACTACAAAGGAGTTAACTTGCAGCTGCCAAACTAATTTCCCTGAAGCAGCACATTATAATAAAAAGAAAACTATATCAAAAATAAGTGGTTTAAGAATGTTGAGATATATTGTATTTAAAATGGGAATAAGTTAAATAATATATTTTTACAGTAGAATATCCTGCAAAAAAAGGAAGAGTTGGTAACATCTATTTCTTTGATAAAATGTTGTTTTCAAACAGATTCTAGAAAGACAAATCTCCTTTTCAACACTGGAAATTAGCAAAGGAAAAATACTAATATACTTTAAATAAAAATAATAACTTTGATGGACATTGCTATACATTAAAATGAATTTCCTCAGATTTTAACAGTCCAAATAAATAAAATGGTCAGTTTATTTCCAGGATAACTATAAAATAAAATTATAGTTACCATTTTTTTGCCTTTAGTGACACTCTTCAGTTAATTCAAGATCCATTATCTCAAGGTCAATGGATCTTTTAGAATTAAAGTGTTCTAAAGATGTAAGCCTCTTTCATAGGTCTTGGACTAATTTAAATTTCCCCAAATTTGAAACCTTAAATGTGTTGATTTCCATTTCAAGAATTCTCAGCTGTGAACATTTTGACTAAAAGATTGTGGAAACTTAAATCTACACATTTGGTGGGTGCTATGTTGGGAAAAAGTAGTTTAAGAAGCATAGACTATATATTGTTTTATAATCATGCACAAAGCAAATAAAGCAATTCTAAATAAATGTGTAAACTGGCTCCATTGAAAAGTAACATGTTTAAGGCATTTGGAAGTTGCTTATTTTGTTTGATTTGTAATGATTTTCTCATAAATTGCTGGAGATTTACTATTAACACATTGTTAAAGAGATAGGAAGGCACCTTATAAAAAGTTAAATCACACATATTGTTTGCACCAACCTTTAGTGATCAAATCTTTAGTGTTTCAGCAGCTTTATCAGAAGTGCAGAGACTGCACTTGGGCCCTCGGTCCATTTAAAGCACATCCCATAAGCCTTCATTCTTAATGGATCAAATGCTCAAAAATGATAAATAACACTAGAACATGTTAAGATGTTCAAGCATTACAATAAAGTACATGCATTGATGAGAAACTATAGAAAAGTGACCAGAGAGCTAGACATGAATCATATATTACTGACTGGCCATGGAACTATAAAATTCATTAGGTGGCATTGAGCCAATTACTGCTGCTCAAGATCAAATAATTTTGTAAAAATAAAAATGAATGATCTTATAGTAGATATGCCAGTCAGAAACAGGTAGAATGCAAATAATAATATTAGCCATTGCCATTGTAAAATTTTTAGTATCTCAAGAAAAATCAGTAATCATGTAAGGTCATTTTAATATTAATTATAAATAAATAATATATATTAAGGATGTGATGGAAATGAGGTGTGTTCTTATAAATGGTACTAAAAGCTTTGCAAATTATTTTACTAGTCTTAATGACAACTGTGAAATGTTTATTTAAAAAGCAACAATAAACTGTAACTTGTCAAATTAGACGGATCATGTTCAAGACTTGTATAACAGCTGAGAAAGATATATCAGAGCTAAACTGTAATTATTTTAGCAAAAGTATGTTCTCACCAGCCCCACATTTGCTAATATGAGAGTATGCATTAGTATGGGATTTGTAGGGAAATGAAACAAACAAAATAAACTAGTGAACCCATAGCAGAGCTTCTAATCATTCCTCAAATAATTGGAAGGCTTTTTATTATGGTGATTTTGTCCAGAAAATCTTCATCCCACATATCGTCTCCATATCAGTCCCACCGTTAACATAACATTTTGATACTTATTTACTTCTCTTATGATCGCTAACAAAAGAACACAGAAAGCTGCAAGCTTTTGTAGTGCATGCAAACTTGAGCAAGTGAATAGCTACCCTCATTTATTTGTTAACTGTCACAGCATACACTCTTCTGGCAATATTATAGGCAGAGTGTTTTTAATGCATGAAGTATGAGGATGGTCATGTTCAGCATTCTTCACATTTATCTATTGTCAACCACCATATTTCTAGTGACTATTAAATGGTGGAAAAAAAAATCCCCATCCGTCTAAATGTTTGACTTCCCTCTGTCCTTTTTATGATATCTCAGAAAAGTGATGGAATGATCTTTTCAAATGCAATTTATCTTTCTTTCTTTCTTTTTTGTTCCAAAAGAAGACTCCCTTTAGGGTGCTTTCAGATATCATATTGCATTTTTTAAGTGCCCCTTACAATGAAAGCAGTTCTGGGAATTTCTACTTGATTTGCTGTTTATTACCTGCACAGCTGCCTTGGGTAGTCCTTGAAATTAACAGTAATCTTACATCTTGCCTTTTGAGAAAGTAGCCAATGGTCATTTATATTTATAGCCAAATTGGGCTCCTTCATTAGTGGCAAGCCATAATTAAAAAGAAAAAAACAGAAAGGGCTAAAAGACGACTTACAGATAAAATTCAAAATATCCCAGATATTACATAATGCCATTCCAAGCATAACCATCTATTCACTAAAGTAAATTGGAAATACAGGCTTAAAAACAAACTTCTTGAAACTCAATGTTTTACAAACTTAGATGCTGCTTGAGAGTTAGATTTGTTCTAAATGCCATGTGAAAATCAGGACATTGTTTTCACAGCCACACAAATTGCCATAGTCCTATGGAATCCTGTATTCGGTGAGTTATGGCTTAACTGGACAGTTGAAAAAAAGGCCATAATTTTTGAGAATAAAAATCTTTTTATAAGTCTGTGACTGCACCTATCCAACAGAAGAATCTTCACGATGATCAAAGGGCACCTATGGATCCTTTCTTAGAGTTTTATTTTTCAATTAAACTTTTAAAGTTAGGGATATTCCAGGAACATTACTAAGACCTCCTTAAGCTGTGACCAAGGATATGAAGAGCATACCTGAGCAATCAGACTTCCCATATGACAAAGAAGGCCCCTGCTAGGGAGGTTACTCAGAGCTGAAGAAGCAAGAGGGCTTTGAATCCAACAAGGATATGTTCACTATAATTGTCACTTACTCCTTAAAGAAGCTATGCCTTTTGAGGGGGTCACAGAGTAGCTGTGACATCCTAGAAATAGATTATAGAAGACAGACAGACAGACAGATGATAGAGACTGACTGATTCACTGACTGACTGACTGACTGACTGACTGACTGACTGACTGACTGACTAGCCTTCTCACGGTGCACTTTGTCATGGTGCACATGACTTTGTCACAGCTACACATTATGGCTACTGGACCTCACAAGGGTCTCCCAGCAAGAAGCAACAGCATGAATACCAAAAATAAAAACAACAGTTAATGCTGTACAGTATTCTGTTACATCATATGAAATACAAGAAAGCTCGTTAACCCAAGGCTGCAGTTCCCTGTAATCATGCAGATTCTTTAAGGAACTAGTGACAAGTAACAGCAAGCACACCATGCTGGACTGAAACAGCTGCACTTCCCTGGCCCACACGAGTAATCATCAGACAGCACTTTAAGATCCTGACACACACAGTCTCCAAATGCAAGCAGGACCTTCCCTGATTTCATTGACAGACTACATTTGTCTTTGTCATTATATGTAACAGAGAACATAATCCAAAATTGTTTAGGGCTTTATATGTTTAAGCAAAAGCCTGCATCTAGACAATATGTGCATTACTGATAAATAGTTTAGTCATTTTAATAGAGGTGTGCATGTGTATAACCAAATATATGGCTCAGCAACCTAGTCTCTTCAGATTGCATTACCTGTAGTTTCTGAAACAAGGATATGGTGGTACACATGATAGTAATCTTAGTACTACATTACCAGTATGTGAACAACTAGTTAGGCTGGCACAGTTGGTGTATCAATCAAAGCTAATTAATAAATGGGGGCTTGGATCAACAATGTTGCATATACCATCCTGCAGACCTGAACAGCGCCTTGGTATGGATGTCCTTCATTGGGCCTCCATGAAGGTCATGAAACCCAAGTGCATGCTTGTTCTTTCAGAGGGACTACTTAGAGGGACCATTTAGAACAAGCAAACTATTCCACAATTGCTTTCTCCAGGAATCACTCATTCACAAGGTCTTTATCTTGTTAGGATTCAGTGTCATTTTATTGTTCCTCTGTTGTTTACATTGGCACTACTGGTGCTGCATCATGATTGCAAGGTCAGATATCATCTCCTCTGGTTTTTTCCTCCTTTAGCTTATGTGTGACTGCTCACCCAAATGTTTGAGTCACATCACCATTACTCAATCATTTGTAAACTTGCTAGTGTATGATTGTTCATTCTAGATCAGAACAACTTCCCAATTCATGGAATTGATCCATGACTGTATCATGGTCAATAGTATCAAAATATTTTGAATGACTAAGCATGAGCTCGGGGGTGGTGAAACATACTGATCAGGTTTTCTCCAAGACACATACAGCATCCTCTGAAGTACATTGCCCCAAAATAGGAACATTTGTGACAAAGTGATAATAGAAAAATTCAATGGATTAAGGACAACTTCTTCAGAATTGTTTCCTTTGAGATGCATTTTGGGGAGTCTCATATAATATCAGGCATAGCTAAGAATTTTGAATATGACTTGTGTATCTTACAGTAGCTGGATTACATTCTATTCTCTTATTTACTTACCTGATTGAGAGAAACAATATTATGTACTGTATATTCAAATAAAGGACACAACTTTATGTCTGTCATAATTTTTGCGATAATAAACAGGTACCATTTATAGCTTCTGGCAAAAAAAAATAAGAAAAAGGCTATTACTTTGGTTAGAAAGAAAACCTAACCTTAAACCTAATTGCCACACTGACATTAAAACTCAAAAGTATAGCTGATGTGGGCTTAATAATTTTCAAATAAAACAATACTATGCTATAAAAACTACAGAATAATGATTAGTAGCTAACATGTTTTAAAGGTTTGTATACATTCCACCAAAGCAGGCAAAGAAAAGGTTATTGTGTTTATCATTGCAATCTCAATTATCCTACATCTATTGAAGTATGGATGGACAACCTGCATCCCAACAGCTCTTAAGTGGCCTAAACTCTAATTTATTGTGTCCCTTGGTCTAATTTCCAGAGATAAGGTCAGACTTCTGTTAAGAGATTTTAATTTTCTCTGCCTCCCTTCTTCTGTTTCTCCCATAGTTTATTGTTCGAAAGATAGAGATTAAATGTTGTGTGAGAGAAAATTAGAAAGAAAATGAGAAAATGTCTGAAAGAGGGGGAAAGTGGTGTTTCTAAACAAACATGAATGTCCCCTGCCACTTTTGCTGTGCCTGATCTAATGCTAGTTTCAGCCCTGGTTAATATATAGACCCAAACAGATGTCACCTAAAGAAATATGTCAAATCTATTTGAAGTACAAACATTATAATTTAATGGACTTCTCAGGAATACCATTCATTGGTCTGAATCCAAAATCTGTACAGCTAAGTCTGTATGTTCAATGAGACATTTAAGTTGTTAATCATCCAACAGAGCCTTCCAGTTTTGAATGATAAACACTTGCTTGATAATGGCAAAAGTCATTTCAAAAGTAGCCTATATGTTCAAAAGGAGGAAAAGATCCAATTACGTATGTCAATCCCTTGAATCAACCTAAAGAAGTTTGAATGTATGGTTTGAATATATAACAAATAACAAAATATAATTATAAGCTTATTCAGTTTCAGTTTTCTATCAAAATCAAGTACTCTTCAAAATAATCTTCATTTTAATAAGAGAAAGAGAAAACACATGTCTCTACTTCTGTGATCCACATATGGGATCTTAATTTTATCAAACTTTTGTGTGCCACATTAAACTGCAATTTGTATTATGTATTCAAATATGATGGGTTATATTATTGTACAACAACAATTCCCATGCTATTGAAAGAACTTTTTGAACCATAAAATTTGTAAACAATAATGCACAAATAATATATATGGTAGAAGAAGTTATAGAATATACATTTAAATGACAGTTAATTCTGCAAAGATATACAGGTATCCTGAATTTTCAGTCATTAATTATAGTAGCATATATATATAATCAGTTGAAAATTGTATAAACTATAATCCATGAAATAATCAAACCAGAAAACAGTAATGCTGGCACGAAAAGGGTTGCACAATGAATAACTAATAGCAAATTAAAACAACCATTAGTAAAGGCTAAAATGTTGAAGCCACAACCTTTAGCCAAATGTGGGTGAGGTGATTGCTGATTTGTGGATATGCCTGAATGAAACTTGAAAGATGGCCAAAAAAATATTGAAGGACCAGGAACAGACAGAAATTGTGTGTCCTCAGGGAATGAAGACTAGCTCAGCAGACTAGGCAAATTTCTATCTTTTGATACATTTTTATTGCGACTGAAAGTTCATGGCACAGGTGTTAAGAAACAATATTCTTTATGAACTTCACAAAAAACATGGAGAAACAAACAACCTATCTTAATAAAATTTTCATGCCAGCCAAAATTCCTTGGACTTTTGAATACCCTGGCAGATCAAGTTATCAAGGGCTGCTTTTACTAGAGTAAGGCAACAAAGGTAACAATATTCAGACTTAACAGGATACTTGGATGGCCTTTTAATTTTGAAATGTATTAGTAAACTCAAAATCATATCTACTTAATTGCCTTTTCTTATAATTTTGACAGTATTCAAGTATTAATTTTTTGGGGGTAGGGTTTTTTTGTTTTGCTTTTGTTTTGCAACAATGCCTCTAATTCCACAGTTCCCATTTTTAATTTCAGTCGATTTCCGTTAAAAAAATCAGTAATATTGTCAAAAGTGGACGTTTATATAGGCTAGAATACAAGACTGGTGTTTCTGTTGTCCCAAAAACAACTTTATTGAACTGGTAATCTTACCCTTTAGCTTTTTATTAATATAATTTTAAAGGAATTCTCAGATTTTTGTTGGTAACTGCTCACTTAGGTTTAAATGTAATGCACTTGTTGGCCAGGCTGCCCCAGAGGGACTCCCATAAGACAGACTTACTCAAGCTTCACTTGAACACAGAAATGAAAATCAATAAACAATTTGAACTTCTCAGAAGAGAATTTTTCTCCTCTAATGAATATACAAGCTTGGTTACAGCTTAATTTAAAGATTGAATTTAGTGTGTGTTTTTCACTGCACTATAAGCATGACAAACACAAGTTGCAAGTGACATGTCCCAGAAGGGGTCTTATCATTTAAAAAAAAAACCTACCCCCAAAATAGCGAAAAAACAAAAGCTCAATAAGCTAACTTATAAAGCACAAAATGTATCTTTGCTGAAAAAAAACATGTGAACTATATTTCTACACTATTGTGTTTTAACTGTTTGGCATCCCAACTGCTTTTGAGGACAAGTAACCAGTTTCAGAAACAATTAAATTAGCAAATCAAGGCTAAACAGATTATTCTTTCTATTTGATTTGTTAAAAAATCTTTTTTAGTAACTAGCAGATAAAACCATATCTATGCTGCCAGTTTAATTACATCCAGTTTTTCACTATTTCATCTTTCTTTGACTCTCTAGATGTTTCTTTATCATTTATTATGCATTAGAATTGCAAATATAAATGTATTTGTAAAGATAAACCTCCATGAACCTTCCTCCATGCCTCATAAGGAAAGAAAGATATCTGTTCTGACCCAACTCGCCAAACATGACAAACCCTCTGAAATGAACTCAAAAGATTCCTTTACTAGGAGGGTCAGCAGCTGTGGCAAAAAGTTTCTCTCTCAACGAAGGCTAACAAGTCCAGCCAGACAGAAGTCCAGCCACACCTATTCATCTCCACCCCCTACCTTTTATCCCCAGATCTAAGGTGGGGCGTCACTAGCAGCAACAATGCCTCTAGCATCTCCAGACCTGAGGGCTGTTGACTCTCCATCTCAGGGCTGACGGATGGCCCAGGTTCCGGCTCTGTCTCCCTCTCTCTCTCTCTGCCAGCTCCATTCCCCCTTCCCCTTCAGAGCTCTCTGGTTGCCTTGATGCCTGACTCCCATGCCTCCTCCTCCTCCTATGATTTGGCTGTTGGAGGGGCCAGTGGTCAACAGGCCATAACCATGTCTCAGACTCCAAGTGCTGGTCATCTTGTCTCTCACTCTCTAGCCTTGCCTCTAATTATTGAACCTGTCTTCATGACTAACACGTAACAGTCTTTCTAAACAAAAGTATCTAATGATTCAATGTGCTATTACCAACTATCTGTCCAGAATCTTAGTTCCTGAGTAATGGGCATGAAGCAGGTTGAAAATGATGAGGAGATCAGATCAACTGTGAAATAGCACAGCATACTTTCTGAAAGATCACATTGTAATTCCAAATGAAGATTCTCTCTAGCAAATTCACTACAGAGAAGGCACATTTCTTTTCTTTTGAACGAACAGAATTTTCAAAATACTTAAGGATAAAATGCCAAAACACCAGCTCATTTTAACCACGGAGCTATTTCTCAAACTCTTATAATATTATTTCTGTACTGAAAGCAAGTCCCCCTGTAATATACTTTAGCCTCCAGAGTTATGAACTCATCATATAGTCTGGAAACGTATTGTTCATAGGTTGTCCTGGACAATGGGGTTCTGTAGCATATCATCTGTCAATCAAGGCTACTGTACAGCACAAATATTGTGTCCTGATTTAGGCAGAACACTCAGAATATGGTAGAAAACTTTGCACCTGCCAACCCATTCAGGTGAGAGCTCTCCATCATGTAAAGCACTATCAGTGCTTTCTAAGCCTTTGGATCATGCTGATACCTGCTTTTCCTGATTTCTATCTAGAAGGTGACAGCTGCTGTCATGTCGAGAGCATAGATCACTCTTAGGTTGAGTAAGCATAACTATTTCTACACCATTTATGACTATGTAATAATTCCTTTGCAGAAGCCTATTTCAGCATGTGCACACTTCCCCAGGTCCATGAGGTGCTATATTTTCCCCAGTTTATTACCTTAGAGAATAAAATAAAAATAACTATAGTGGAAAAAACTGCAATATTCCTTCAAAGGTATCTTAAAGTTGGGAACATCTGACTCCAGTAAAACTAAATGCTTTGATCCTGTGTACATTCTTTTCCAGAATTATAATCTCAATCTCAGTTAAAGTGATTTCAAAAGCTTTTCATTTAAACTACTATTATTCTTTTGTCTACTGGGAGCTAGTGCAAAGATAATGTCCTGTGTGCAAGATGCAAGCAGACTGAATAATAATTAATCAAACCTACTTAATATTCTAAAGAAGAGGAGCAACAATCAGTTGTGAACCTCTATGTATTAACTGGCAGATCATTGTTATTCCAGGAGGCATCATAAGGCCAAATGCAGGTTGCAACTGGTTTAGAAAATCTCATTAATTAAGATACATGAAAGTCTAAGTCTCTCATTATAAATATCTTATTGGGAATATAAAAGACATAATTAAATGGCAGTGGCATAACACTTTTATGTACTAAAAGGTGACGAAGTGAACTTGGAACCATTCATTCATTTGTTTGGGAGGTGAAAATATGCTTTTACATTTAATAATAGTGCCACCTCTCCTAGCCCCATATTTCCATAAATATTTCCCTCATAATTCTGTTTCTGTTCCTTTGGCATGTATTTACATTCCTTTACATATACCATAGACCTATTTCCATGCAGATTTTTCCCCCCTAGGGGTAGGAGCTCACACAGATGTAGTGTTCCCAACAGAACATTCAAGTTGTTCCAACTTAGATATTGCTTGTTTTGTCTTGTATATAGGAAGCCTGTTTGGAGCAGATAAAAGCACAGCTCCTTCAGTGCACATTTGAAAGTGACACTGAGATCAATGGCAGGTCATCGCCACTCCAGGAACACATAGTCTATTTCCAATAGGAGCTGTAGTTTTTCCAAGCCTGTAAAAAGATGCCATTCTTCAAATAGACTTTACAAATGACTCTGGGTGGTTTACAAGATTAAAACAATCCCATCAAGATCAACCAGGTATCTATAATTTTAATTCATTAGATATATTTAGATATGGCACTATGCCTTAGGGTGGGGAGGCAGGAAAAATTGAACTTCAAGAATATTTGTCCTATTGTAGGCAAGCTTAAGGGCAAATAAGTGAAATAAAAGTGTGGGGTTACTTTAAAATATGCAAAGAGCTCAATTATGAGCATTGAGCATCCTACTCAAAATAGAATAACACCAGAAAGATGCTCTTCCCTTGGATATCCCACTCGTCCATGAATGTAAAAAAGCAATAATCTGAACAATAATCGCCTTGGAAAATTTATTTCCCTGTATTTATTTCCCTTTTTTTGTTATCTTCTTGCCCTGAAAGTTTGGATTATGAAATTCTTCAGCAAGGGATTCATCCTCATGCATATCTAAGATGTCCTGCAAATTAATAGTGATTATGACAATAACAATACTGTGTTAATATTAATGAATTATTACAATAATTATTAAATATGTAATCATTATGATACAAAATCTCTCCTTCGTATGGGGGAGGGGATGGACCCGTTGTGGGGTAGGGCTGAGGAATTTGGTCAATATCTGTCGGATAAGATCGCCCGGATTTGGAGCGGATTGTCCTCCGATTTGCAGTGGTCTGAGGAACAGGGTAACAAGTAGTCTGGCTAATGTGATCTGGGATGAGTTCGACCCTGTTTCTGAGGATGAAGTGGACAGGACTATGTGGCGGCTGAGCTCCACCACATGTTTGTTGGACCCGTGTCCTTCCTGGTTGGCTTATGCCTCCAGGAAGGCCACCTGCAGTTGGCTCTGGGTGATTGTCAATGCTTCACTGAGAAAGGGTGTCTTCCCCTCCGCCTTGAAAGAGGCGGTGGTGAGGCCCCTCCTGAAGAAGCCTGCCCTGGACCCGACTGTGTTAGACAACTTTCATCCAGTCTCCAACCTTTGCTTTTTGGCGAAGGTTGTTGAGAGCGTGGTGGCTCGGCAGTTTCCACTCTTCCTGGATGAAGCAGATTACCTGGATCCGTACCAATCAGGCTTCCGACCCGGTTTCAGCACAGAGACGGCATTGGTCGCACTGATGGATGATCTCTGGAGGGCGCAGGACAGGGGTTTTTCCTCTGTCCTGGTCCTATTAGACCTCTCAGCGGCTTTCGATACCATCAACCATGGTATCTTTTTGTGATGCCTCAGGGGGCTGGGAGTGGGGGGCACTGTTCTTCAGTGGTTCACCTCTTACCTCTCAGGGTGGTCGCAATCGGTGTTGGTAGGGGGCAGAGGTTGACCCCGAGGGTGCTCTCTTGTGGGGTCCTCAGGGTCGTCCTCTCTCTTTTATTTAACATCTACATGAAGCCGCCAGATCATCCGTGGTTTTGGGTGAGATACCATCAGTACGCCGATGATACCCAGCTCATTTCCACCCCAACCAGATCAGTGATGCCCTTTCCCTGATGACCCGTGTTTGGATGCGGTACGGATTTGGATGAGCAGGAACTTCGATTCAACCCGCCAAGACTGAGTGGCTGTGCATACCGCATCTCGCCCATCAGGAATATCCATCTTTGGCCATAGGGGAGAGGTGTTGCCCCCTGTGGATAGGGTGCGAATCTGGGCATCCTCCTGGACGCACGGCTCCAGTTGGAGGAGCAGGTGGGGGCCGCCACCAGGGGGCCTTTGCCCAGCTCCGCCTTGTTCGTCACAATCTTCGCCCATTTCTGGACCGAGATGCCCTGTGCACAGTCACCCATGCTCTTGTCACCTCTAGACTCTACTACAATGCTCTCTATTTAGGACTGCCCTTGCATACCATCCGAGATTGCAACTGGTGCAGAATGTGGCACAAGAGGTGGTGATGGGAGTTTCCGATTCTCCCCCTCCCGCGCGTCTGCATTGGCTGCTTTGCGCCTCCGGGTTCAAGGTTTGGTTTTAACATACAAAGTCCTACACAACATGGGTCCTCAATACTTTAAGGGAGCTTACTCTGCCAATATCAAGTGCCAACCGCCTGTGCGAGCACACAGGCAAGGACTCCTCGTCCCATCAGCAAGTCAATGCCAGCTGGCGTCCTCGTGACGAAGCCTATTCTGTCGCAGCCCCTGACCTCTGGAACCAACTACCCCTGGGGCTCCGCCTGGCCCCTGACCTTCGCAACTTCCGCCATGATTTGGAGACCTGGCTGTTTGACCAATCCGGGCTGTGACCCTGCCCTGGGGGGATGGATTCTTAAATTATTTTAAATTTTAGATTTGTTATCATTTTGGGCTTGTGATTAATTTAATTCTCTTTTAAGTATTTATTGTGGTTGTTTTTAGTTGTGAGCCACCCCGAGTCTTCGGAGATGGGGCAGCATACAAGTCCAAATAATAACTAACTAACTAACTAACTAACTAACTAACTAACTAAATAAATAAATAAATAAATAAATAAATAAATAAATAAAATAGCTTTGGACAATGTAAATCTGCTATTTAGAAATTAAACTCTGAATAATTACTATTGTGCTTTAAACGGATGTTATATTTGGATAAAAGCATTGAACAGTCATGTCTTTATATACCTGCTTACTTATAATCAGTAAACAAGCAGGCAGTGTTGGATTTTTACTGACAATAGTCTCAAAATAACAACAGATTTCTGAATCCCCAAGAGTGCTCTTGCCAGGCAGGTGTGAACAGTTAAAATTATCTTTTCTCTCCCTAGACAAATTCAGGACTGCATCAGAGAGTCTTCAATAAAACCAATCTGTGATAAAAGTTAGAATGTTGTTATTATTGTTCCTTTTTAAGGAATGTTATGTATGCAGGTTTAAAGTCATTGGTTTAGTTTGAACTGTTCTTGTAAAATGTAAAAAATGATTGGTTTAAAAAGTGCGGGAAAACCCTGCACTCTGATTGGCTGGCAACTGCGGCTGCTGGGGCCCAGCCAAAGTGGGTTCGTTCTGAGCTGTAGTCACTAATAAACAAAGAGCTTGAAGCACTCGCGCTGTCTCTTCATGCAAACTTAACACTGGCGACGAGGTGGGATCTCCTGAAGAAGAAGGCAACGCGAACAGAAGGAGAGAGATGGCTGCGCTGAACACCCCCCCCCCATTCGATCCGACGGCAGAAGACTGGGAGACGTGTGCGGTCTTTCTCACGCACTGCGGTCTGGCAGTTTTCAAGATGGCGAAGACATTGGCGGGAGCTGCAGACATGAAGGTAATGGAATGGCCTGACTTAGAAAAGTTGTTAAGAGCCCATTACGCCCCACAAGTATCGTGCCTCATTAAGGGACACGAGTTTTACCGTCAGGATCAAGGGGAAAGCGAAAATGTAAACGACTTCATGGCAAGTTTAAGAGACATTGGGGGTGCATGTGAATTTAACAATTTAGAAGAGGCCATGCGCGATCGATTTGTTCTGGGCCTTAAAGACAAGGTGCTTCAGAGCAAGTTATTACTAAGACCTAAGATCACGCTGAAGGAAGCAATAGAAGAGGCCTCTTCAGCAGAAGCTACCAAGTCCTCAGCAGCAGCCATGAAGAAAATTAACAAGGCCACAAGCCATCCTGATGTGGAAAAGTCCACAACAACTCATTGTGAGCAAATAGATTCTGAGTCAGACTGTAGTGAGGTGGAGGAAGGAATTTATAGACTCAGAATGGAGCGGAAAAAGAAAGACCTGGGAAGAAAGAGGCAAGATTTCTACTGCAGAGGTTGTGGGGAAGCCACCCACTGAATGCAAGTTCCTAGATACCATCTGCCTCCGTTGAAAAAAAGAGGACACCTAGCAAGAGTCTGCAAATCATCCAGAACTCCACCCAACAGAAGGAAGTTTCCTGACAAAGAATTCAAGCCCAACAACCTCAGTGAGAAAATGGGGCACAGCACAGAAGCAAAGGGGAAGAATGAAACTCATCAGACAGTAACTATTGGTCATTCTTCTTCTATCAATAACAGAAAAGTGCATGTCAAGGTACTAATTGAAGGAAGGCCTTGCCAAATGGAAGTGGACTCAGGCTCATATTTATCTATGGTGTCATGGGACACTATTCACAGACTACTCCCAAACATTCAGAAGAAGCATTTCAAGAAGCAAGCACTGACTCTTAAAGACTACCAAGGGAACAAGATTCCAGTAGTTGGAACAAGAGAATTCAACGTGAAGTTCAAAGGCCACACCAAACGCTTGCCCCTGACCATCGTGGACAAGGATCGCCCAAGCTTGCTGGGACTTGAGTGGTTCAATCCACTAGGCATCGAGGTGACTGGCATCAATCACGTGAGCAACACTGAATGGGAGGAGGCCTTGAAGTCTGAGTTTCCAGAGGTCTTCAGCGAAGGATTGGGCAAGTATATGGGGACCCCTATCACTTTCAATCCTAGATCCCAAGGTGCCACCAATTCGCTTAAAGCCCAGAAGGGTCCCATTTGCCTTAAAGGAAAAAATTGATGCACAATTAGATAAACTAATAGCTCAAGGAGTTTTAAGCCCACTGACCACTCCAGGTGGGAGACACCCATAGTCACACCAGTCAAGACTGATGGGTCAGTGAGAATCTGTGGAGACTATAAGGGGACATTGAACCATGCGCTTCAACAGAGCATATCCAGTTCCAGTGGTGCATCATTTACTACATTCACTTGGCAGGGGTACAGTCTTTGCCAAATTGGATCTGGCCCAGGCATATCAACAATTAACAGTTGATGATGCCACTGCAGAGGCCCAAACCATTGTGACTCATAGAGGTGCTTTCAAATGTAAAAGGTTACAGTTTGGAGTAAGCGTGGCACCAGGCATCTTCCAAAGCCTTATGGAAAGGATGCTCCAAGGACTGCCAGGGTAGTACCTTACTTTGATGATGTGTTAATCTCTGCTGAAAATGACACTCAGTTACAAGAGAGACTCAGAGAAGTCCTTACCAGATTCAAAAAGTGGGGTTAAAAGTCAAGGAAGAAAAATGCACTCTTAGAACTGACAAGGTTGAGTTCTTGGGCTATATGATTGACAAGCATGGTATCCACCCCACAGATGCCAAGGTTCAGGCAATCAAAGAAGCCCCTAGACCAAAATGTAAAACAGATTTGCAAGCCTTCCTTGGACTCATTAACTTTTATCACATGTTCCTACCTCAGAAGGCAACCATTGCAGAACCACTGCACAGATTATTAGACAAAAAGTCTGCGTGGGTCTGGGGCAGAAAAGAACAATCTGCATTTAACAATATTAAAAGACTAATCACGTCTGATGCTGTACTGATACAGTTCTCTGAGAATTTGCCTGTTGTACTGACTTGTGATGCATCCCCTTTGGAGTGGGGGGTTGAGCCACAGGCTTCCCAGCGAGGGAAGCTCCTATTGCATTTTACTCTCACACCTTGACCAAAGCAGAGAGGAACTACAGCCAACTGGACAAGGAAGCCTTGGCAATTGTTGCAGCTGTCAAGAAATTCCATGAGTATTTATATGGGAGAACATTTACCATTGTCACAGATCACAAACCTCTGTTAGGCATTGTGGCAGGAGACAAACCTACCCACTATCCTGTCACCAAGAATGCTGAGGTGGACTGAATTTCTTGCTGCTTATTCATACAAACTCATCCACAGGCCTGGCAAAGACATTGGGCATGCAGATGCTTTGAGTCGCTGCCCACTTCCTTCTCACACTGAGGACTTTGCTCCTGAGACTTACACCTTTTCCTAGAAACTGTTGCCAAGCTTCCAGTACATGCTGCTGAAATTGCCAGAGAGACTGCCAAAGACACTGTATTGGCTCCTGTTATAGGCTGGATTAAGAAAGGTTGGCCTCTTCAAGATCTACCTCAACTTGCCCAAACTTTTAAATCCAGGCAAACTGAATTATCTGTATTAAGAGGATGTATTTTGTGGGGTAACAGGGTGGTTATTCCTGCAAAACTGCAAAAAGAGGTTTTGAAATGTTACATGAGGGTCATCCAGGTATTGTCAGAATGAAGGGATTGGCCAGGAGTTATGTATGGTGGCCAGGTATTGACAAAATGGTTGAAAACTGGGTTGCATCTTGTCCCAACTGTCAGGTAGTCAGGCCTGCCCCACCTCTCGCCCCCCACACAGGAATGGGAATGTCCTAGGGGCCCATGGTCCAGGATTCACATTGATTTTGCTGGCCCTACCAGAGGGCACACTTTCCTTATTATAGTTGATGCATATTCCAAATGGCTAGAGGTTATCCCTATGGCATCCACCACAACTGAAGCTGTCATCAAACAGCTTAAAAAGCTTTTTGTAACTCACGGGTTACCTGATGTGCTTGTTTCTGACAATGGCCCTCAATTTACATCCAACCTTTTTGAACCATATCTAGCACAACAGGGTATCAGACATGCCCTGACAGCCCTGGGCATCCCGCTAACGGCCGGCTGAACGCATGGTATGCTTTACCAATGAAAAACTTCAGCAATTGGGTCCTGGGGACATCACTGAGAAAGTTGAAAAACTTCTCAGTGTCCAGCATATCACTCCTAACCCATCAACTAACTTATCCCCAGCAGAGTTGTTGATGGGTAGGAAACTCAGGTCTCCCCTTGACCGCCTTCATCCCACTTACACACCCAACGCATCACTAGATTCCACTAGCAAAATTCGCACATTCACTGTAGGTGATTCTGTTTATGCTAAGAACCTTATGGGTGAACCATTATGGATTCCTGCTGAGATAACCCAAATCACAGGCCCCAGGTCTTACAGGGTACAAACGGAGGATGGTGGTCCTCTGGAGCAGGCACATTGATCAGTTAAGATCCAGATTGCCTCAGGAGCATCACTTTTGCTCCTCTCTGGTTCCCATACCTACTGCCTCTTCTAGGGGAAGGGAGGATCATGAGTGTAATGAACAAGCAAGAATCAACCCCATGTGTAACGAGCTAACACGACAGGAACCATCCCAAAACCTGTCACAATACCAACAACCATTTTCACAAATGGAAGATTGCACATCATTACCTGATTTAGGTGCTGACATTGGGTTGGAGATGGATTGGGAGGAGAGACCAGGTTGTAGTAACCAAACAGGTTCTACCATTACTACAAGTCCTAGTAAGGAAATGTCAGCAGACACATTTCCTCCCTCACAAGGTGAGAACCTTAAAACATCTGAACCACGAGGTCTCAACGCACGTAAGAGAGCCCCACCTATTTAAAAGAATACATTAGATAGGCTGGGGTTTGAGTATGGACTGAACCTAGTGGGGAAGGGTGTTATGTATGCAGGTTTAAAGTCATTGGTTTAGTTTGAACTGTTCTTGTAAAATGTAAGAAATGATTGGTTTAATAAGTGCGGGAAAACCCTGCACTCTGATTGGCTGGCAACTGTGGCTGCTGGCTATAAGTAGCAGCCGCAGCCCAGCCAAATCGGGTCTGTTATGAGCTGTAGTCACTAATAAACTAAGAGCTTGAAGCACTCCTCGTCTGTCTCTTCATGCAAACTTAACAAGGAATATAGAGAATCATTGTGCCTATCGTTTTCTTCTGCCTGTTGCTAAAAGGGAAGAAGATTAGTACAGATATATGCAACTATTATTACCTTTACAGTGCAGCTTCATGGATAAGCAAGCTATGGACTGCAACCTCTGCCAGCAAAAACAGACCTCAGGATGGCCGCCTGCAGCCCTTGTGAGCTCTGTTTTCATTGGCAGAGGCACCGCAGGTTGGTCCTTCACTGTTTTCAGGGTGGCCCCATGGGGCAGATCTAAGCACCCCACAGGCTGGATCTGGCCCGCAGGCCTTGAGTTTGATACCCCTCAGCTAGGGAATTCCAGGACTATAGGAAAGACTGATAAAACAAAAAAAATTCCCAATAAAAAGTAATTGCAAACAATTGCCATAACAATATCAAGAAAACAGCATAAAAGCATGGCTCACGCACAAGTTTTTAAAATCCTAAGCACTTTTTACTTTTGTCCCTTTTAAGTAAGCACATCGTGCTGACCTAGGCTTCTCCAACAGCACGAAGCCGAGTCCTCATCCTGATAAACCTCCTTTATTTGATTTACAATGAATTTCCTATCCAACAAAGTCTCGGCCAACCATCTTTCAAAACAGTTTCCAATTACAAACCTTTATCAAGCTTGGAGCGTGTCCAGGCCGATATCTTTCAGATGCTGCAATACTTGGCAAGCATGCCAGAAGGAACTAATTGTTCAAAGCCTCATTCCCCTTTCGCTCCTCTTTTATTCTCTAGGGGAGGAGCCATTCACTATCTACTTGTGGCTTTACTCCCAAGTCGGCCCTTGTTCCTCAGCTGTTCCCTTCATCTGGCAACTCTGCGCATGTGCACACTGGGAACAGGCTCCAGCTCTTCTGCCTCATTGATGTCTGACTCTGAAGGCAGCTGAAAACTATCAGACGGCCCTGCCCCCATCTTTGTCTTCAATGCAGAGCACTCGTCAGAACCTTCCCCAGACTCCAGGACTGGCCCATGTTCCTCCACAACCTCCTCACTGTCCAAATCTGCTGCCAGCTCTGCTGGCCATCGTTGGGCCACAACACACATACTGCCTTCTATATGTTATTAAAAGTAGACTCATTCCTTACCTGTATTTAAGTTAAAGGAATTTTACAACCATTTAAGCAATAACATTTGCCTGAAGAGTCCCTGCCAGTCATATTATTTCACATTATGTTTGCAAATCCTCCCATATGAGAATTTTCCACATCTCATGTGTTTGGTTTTACTTCTTTATCTTTATCATGTAGGATTGAAGAAAGTATAGAAGCAAGGAGCTTGATTTGAGAAAATTAATAAAGCTAACCTTATGTTACATGACTGGATTAAGACAAATACAGGTTTGCTGCTTTAAGCCATTGCTAAGGATATTTCTCTCTGGAATCTGTTTTGTAATTCTTAATACACCTGTAAGGCTGGGAAGCTACTAGTATCCAGTGTTTTTCCAAGTTTGTCTATCTGCACTGGGAAGGAAGATACTTCCCCCAAAAAGAAAGTTGTCAAATACAGTTCTTTGCTCTCTATGCTATTCAACATCTTTATAAGTTAACAAAAGGATGAACACCAAGCTTATTCCTTAGCAGAGAAAAATCACAATTCAAAATGACCTCAAAAGGCTTGAACATCATGTCATACAAGGTGATGTTCAGATGTGACAAGCATAAGATCCAGCATCTGAATAAGAAAAATCAAATGCATAGCAACAGAGTGGCAGAGATTTAGAACATACCTGTAAATGAATAATTAAACTGCTTCTGTCCCTAGGTCATGCGGGCTTGAGTCTGGATTGATTTTAGGAAATGCCTCTCTGAAATTGTCATTCTGACAACAGTCAGTAGATTACTCCTGGATTGCAGATTGCTGCTACTTTTCATTGGATAGTTCCCCTGTGATTTCTCACAGCCCTCAGAAAGTAGCAAAGGCAAACCACTTTTGAAAAACCTTGCCAAGAAAACAGCAGGGACTTATTCAAGTAGCTTTGATAATTGGATATAATTGAATAGGGAAACACACACGCGCACACACAAACCAAAAAGTTAAATTTATATCTGCAAGTTATAGTGTCAAATGCACATATATCCAGGCATGGTAACCTTTAAAATAAAAATTTCTTCTTTTTCTCCTTGTTGCTTTCTAAAAGCTCCCACACACGCCTTTATTAACAGTGCAGAAATATTATTATGGCTATAACTTTTCCTACCATATAGAAATTTGCCAATTTCAAACACTTCCTCTTTCTGATATTCTCTTTTTCTAGAACTATCTCCCTCCCAGGACTCAAGAGTGCACCATTTCACTTCTCCAATTATTTGCGATTCTTTAAGCATTTGAACCAACACTTTTCTAGAAGCGAGGCAAAGGTAATAGTCACTGTTCTGTTTCAAGAGTGCTAATAAGGGGAAGCTCTGGAAGATTTTAAATATCAGGACAACAATTGATTCAGTGGAGGGGGCATTCTTTGTTGTGTGTACAGTCAGTGATACGCAAGGAACTGCTGCTGTAATTAGAATATAAGGAAGTAAAATCCTCCAACCAAAATGGGAGCACTTGAAACAATATAAAGGGAAAACAGTAGTTTAAAGCCAAAGTAGGAAAACATTAAAGATGAGTAGAGAAAGAATACAGCGTGGTGTAGACTGAAGACTGTGGGAGAGAAATTTTGTGAACTACCAGGTGAACATACTGCAGTAGTAAAATGCAACCAACACAGTCTCCATTAACAGAAATATTATATTTAGATCTGCAGAGCTAATAATTTCATTGTATTCTGAGCAGGTTAGGCTTTGTTTAAAGTAATCTGCCAGTTAAGGGCACCATAGTTTAAAAGCATATGTAAAAAGCTGGAATGAGGAAAAGTAACAGAAGAGTAAAAGATACATAAACCAGGCTACATAAGAAATAGTTAAAGGACCTGAGGATATTAACTTGCAAAAGAAGAGGAAAGATATGATAACGGTTTCCAATATACAAAAGGCTGACACTTTCGAGAACGTGGAGACTTGTTCTCTGTTGAAACTGAGAACAGGAGAAGGACCAACATTTTGAAATTAAAGGAAACAAGATCCAGACGGAATACGATAAGAACCATTAGAAATTGGGCCATGCAAGTAAGCAAAACTTCATCTGCGCATGTAGGAGATCTAGATGAAACTATGTTCATTTAAATTTTTCCCCCATGGGCCATTGGTTTAGTGGATTCATGCAATGAAGAGCAAGTTGGATTAGATCAGGCTTGTCAAACTGGTGGCCTGTGAGTTGGATGTGTCACATGCAGACCACGCCACCCTAGCTCTGCAAAAGCAAAAGATGTCACGATACGTCACAATACATCACATGATGCGATTGAGTTTGATATCCGTGAATTAGATGAACTAAGAGACCCCTTTCATCCTATATTTTCTATAAACAAGCTTGGAATGCTTAAATCACTCTGAAATCAATGGGATATGTTTCAAATAAACATGTGGAATAGAATAGAATAGAATAGAATAGAATAGAATAGAATAGAATAGAATAGAATAGAATAACAGAGTTGGAAGGGACCTTGTAGGTCTTCTAGTCCAACCCCCTGCCTAGGCAGGAAACCCTACACCACTTCAGACAAATGGTTATCCAACATCTTTTTAAAAACTTCCAGTGTTGGAGCATTCACAACTTCTGGAGGCAGGTTGTTCCACTGATTAATTGCTCTAACTGTCAGGAAATTTCTCCTTAGTTCTAAGTTGCTTCTCTCCTTGATTAGTTTCCACTCATTGCATCTTGTTCTATCCTCAAGTGCTTTTGGAGAATAGTTTGACTCTCTCTTCTTTGTGGCAGCTCCTGAGATATTGGAACACTGCTATCATGTCTCCCCTAGTCCTTCTTTTCATGTGTAGTTTTAAATATTACAGGTCTTTCAGAAACATAATTTTAAGAACCCAAGCTTGAGAAAAAGTTATGTGTGGGAGGAGTTGGTATGACAAAGAGGAGAGTAATGGTTTTAGTTTCCGTAAGGCAATCTTACTTTTTTTTTTATTTTGCAATTTTGACATATTAAAATATAATCTGTTCTACGCATAAATGGAACTATGTCCAGCATTTAAGAGGTGTGTTTCTGCATATCTTACATACAGACACTAATAACACACCCTAATATTAAAATTAGTTACATTGTATGAAGAGAAAGTTCAAAATGCATTGAGAGTTTTCTTTTAAATAAAACATACCTAAGAAAATAAAGAAATTCTTCATTCAAATTAATGGTGAATTATTTTGTCATGAGAATAGGAGTTTATATTCATTTAAATGAAAGCACACAAATTGTTCTTGACAAGAAAAACAAAGCTAGCCTAGGGCAGTATTTTCATGATAGAAAACGGCACGTGTCCGTGAATATCTAGTATAATATTAACAAAAACTATTCAATTAGCTATTCATGCACCCATTGTAATGAATATTTATTTGCATAGCAACTAAGTAACATCAGTACCTTTTGTTTAGGAATTTTGGAGTTTCAAAATAAAAGGAATATTCTTTGTAAGAATGTATAGAAATTGGACAAAAGATTGCCAAGTATATCTTTCATTTAAAGTTCTCCAAGGAGTTGATCAAGCCATTGACTTGTCTTTGTTTTTCTTACTGAAAATTGTGGAATTTTTTAAAAAGCTACATTTATTCTGAATGGTGAAGTCTCAAGAACATTAAATTAAGATAGTTTTTGCTATATATTCTGATAACGACAACATGCTCAGTTTAATAAATGTGTGGAATATTTTTCTGCCAACAGAGGGTCTAAGCTATGTATTATGCTTGTTATGTAGAATACAGGTCACATGGCTCATTAATTCAAGAATTGCATGATGTCCTGAAACTGGCTGCATCATGCACATGGGCTTTACTTCAAAATCCTCCTCTCCAGCCATGAAAAAAAGGAAAAAAAGATCCACTAATGGCATCAACAGGAAAAAGCATTCAGAATAAGGGAAATTGTGGGAGGAAAGGAATTTATTGATGCTCAAGTCCTCCAAACTATCAGATTCCCTGTGCCTTCTGTATAGATAGAGCTATGTTAGTTGTGTACTTTGTAATAAACATAATGTATAGTCTGACTCTGATTGAAAAATAGAATGTGCAAAAAAACAAAAGGTATTCTGAGCTTGGTAAAAGAGCCAGTCCAGCATGGGTTATTTGAGAGCAGGAGGGTTGGAAATCTTGTCTGAACCCTATAGGCTACGAGCTTTATTTTCGTAGATTTTCACGGGTAAAGGTATGTAGGTCTTGGTGTATTCGGGTCTTGTCCCATGTAAGATTGAGAGTATCTTGGTGACGTTTCGATGAGATCCCACTCGCCATCTTCAGGCTGGTGTCTTCGGCTTTGTGCTTCTGCCAGCAAAGTGTGATCTGAGCTGCCTTCTCTCCATAAATACTGGAGGGGAGGTGTGGTGTGCTGGCTCTGTTGTAAGTGGGTTGGTTGGCTGTGTTGTTGGCTGTGTTGTCCCTTCTTGATTGGTTGATGGAGTTGATGTTTGCTGATTGGTTGGCTGTGTTGTTGGCTGTGTTGTTGCTTCTTGATTGGTTGATGGAATTGATGTTTGCTGATTGGTTGGCTGTGCTGTTGGCTGTGTTGTTGCTTCTTGATTGGTTGATGGAGTTGATGTTTGCTGATTGGTTGGCTTTTTAAGAGCCTGTGTGGCTGAGGTAGTGGCTGTGTGTCCTTCAGCCTTTTGTGTTGTAGCTACCTGGGTAGTGGGCTGTGTGATGACCTTCTGAGTTTTATTGTTGTGACATCCTGGGTTGTTGTCTGTGTTGCAACCTCCTGAGGTTTTGTGTTGTAATCTCCTGAGTTCCATGATGTAGTATCCTGGGTGGAAGGCTGTGATGTGACATTCCAGGCCTTGGTTTGGCTCCGAGTTTGAGGTCTGGCTATGTGTTTATAGCGTGTGTCAGTTTGCTTAGTTTGGGGGTCGGAGGGGGGTGTAGCAGCTGGTGTTGCAGCCATGGTCTGGTTTCTGGACAGTGGTTGCCTTTTGTCTGTGGGGTGGGCTTGGGTTTGAGTCTGGTGAGGGAGATTGGTGGTGGCATCATGTGTTATTTTGGGTCCGGTGTTGGTTTTCGTGGCTGGGACAACCAATACAAATATTAAAATACAATTAAGCCAGTCAAATTAGCCCAATAGAAAAATTAAAACCCAATTAAAAACTAACATCCATAAAACCCCACCCCACCCCATTCAGTCCAGGCTGGCCTGTTGAAACAACCAAGTCTTTAGGTCACGGCGAAAGGAACAGTGGTCAGGGGCCAGCCGGAGCTCCAAGGGGAGTTGATTCCACAGGGTGGGTATTCCCACAGAGAAGGCCCTACCCCTGGGCACCGCCAGCCGACAATGTCTGGCCGACGGCACCCCCAGGAGGCTCTGCCTGTGGGAGCGTACAGGGTGACTGGAAGTCAATGCTGGCAGGAGACGCTCCTGCAATTACCCCGTTACAAGGCTGAAATAAGGACACTGAAAGAATTTTCATTTGCTGGCTTGTGTTAGGCCTCAAAGATGTTTGGAAATATACATTGCTCTGAATTAGGAGCACTAAGTGTTGGAATAAACATAATAAATTTATTCCCAAAATCTTTGAACAAATCATGAATAAATCATGAATAAAACTGATTCTGCCATAAAACAGAGTCTGCCATAAGCAGGAACCAAACCCCTTGCATTAACCAGAGTTTAAGTTTAAAAGGTATTTTAAAAGTTTGGTAGAGTTTGGTGGCCTTTGTATAGTGTCAGTTTTACATTTCATATGTTTCTTGTTGTTCAGACTTCATGATGTATTGTGAGAATTTTCTCATCAATTCTCCTACAAGCATGGATAGTCACAAGAGTAGTGTGTAGCTTCAAAAGAAGCAGCATATGAAATCCCAGGGCCAGTCTTGAGCGTGGGCCCAGAGTTGAGTAGCATCCAGTTGTAAAGGAACAGACTACAGTCTGACAGAAAGACTAAGTACATTAATTCAATGGCTTCAAAGGTTGAGCTCAACTGAAAGAAAACATAAATTCTAATATTTCTTTGAAGCAGTGAAGGGAGGAAAGAGATTTGTCTGCAAAAGAAAAGTAAGCTTGCCATTTTGGAAGTCTGGAGCAGACAGTTTTCAGAAAACCCTTGTCAATGTAAAGTTTTAGCTCCTGGTCTGATCATGTCCAAGTAAAATTAGCAAAACTATCTCAGTTGATTGAGTTGTCCTTTCCTCTTTTTTGATGAAGCATCCAGCATAGCATTATTAGAGCTGCACTCCAACACAACTGGCAAATAGCTGGAGAAAGCTGCTTTAACAATAAAACAACTCCACCAGTAATATGGGGCCCTCACTTGGATTTTGTTAAGGATGAGTAGGTTCAGTTCTGTCTTTGAGGCACTAGGTGGCAATAACCATGAACGATTAAGCATGTGCTAATTTCCATCCCTGTTTCTGTTGAGATTTCCATATACTTTAATGGATTATTTTTGGCATCAGACAAGAAACACATACATATCTTAGATAGTACTGATAATCCTTTGTATTGTTAATTATTGCATGAAGATTTGTGATTTGTAAAGGTACAATTAAATCAATTCAAAAAAAATAAAATGACCAAGTCGAGCTTGGTCTTCATGACATCTTCATAACTTCATGAGCATATTCACGCATGATCTCAACCACAGAATGGAACTGGTTTGCCATTTCCTTGCCCCAATGCTTACTTCCCTGCCTAAGCTGCTTCTGTCCAGTCTTCTGTAGTAGTCCCTCCTTCAAGCTATTCAGGACTGACTCAACTTGATTTCTGAGACCAGACATGGCCAGCCTGCTGCTGCCACCTATTGACCCTTATTCAAAAATGTAATTAGTAAAATGACTTAAAATTATTACATGTATATTAATGATTAAAGCATATAGTGATGTGTATGACAATCATCATCCAGTTGTGCAAATGGCCACTGGCTACATTAAGACTTAGATTCCCCATAACAGTTGCCATTTGAAAAGTCTTCAGAAGAAACAATGGTGCTCATAACAATTTTGTTTCTGGAAAAAATATCAATCATTCCTGGAGCCAGAGAAGTGAGGAAGACTTATTCCAACTCATGGTTATGAATCAGAACACTGAAGTAAGGCCTTTCCATTGGACCAAGCCATAAGTATAGAGATATAAGTATAAGCCTGGCAGGCTTATACTTCTACTTCTCATCAGAAAGCAAAAGGGGCTAAAATGCTGAATTATTAAAACATTTTATTTAAATGAAACCTCAGACCTTATAGGCAAGTATATACAATACCAGCCTCTTTCGCAGCTTGTATTACCCTTCTTGAGCCACCAAACCTAGCTGTTCAGTGACTCGGTGTCTCTTATGCTGCAAAGGAAAACCCCCTATTTGCAAGAGCCCCCCCCCCTTTTTTTTGAAAGGCTGACATCAGGATAGCCTAAAGCAAGCTGTGTGCTCTCACAAGGTCCTGACCTGAATGCAACTGATAAAGGAAGGAAAGCTCTGGGTAGCAGACAAAGTCCCTTTTAATGTTTCTTTTATGTTTTCACATTTAAAGAAGCACCTGAGTGCATATTGTCTAGAGACTTAAAGAGTTACTACAAAATAGATATACCTTTAACCTCCCTTCCCTCTATGTTCTATAAGTTGTTTTGTCACTGACTGCAAAATCCTTCTCCTTCCACATTGATTTATTTTATGTGCATATACTAGTCTACTTTTATGTTCATTACTCATTTACTTTAGATCATATCAATTTCAAAGAAATATGCTATTCATGAAGGCCACAACTTCTAAAATAAGTTACTATAAATATGAATGCTTTAAGAAAAGGAAACTGGTTTACAATGGCATAGTTTTGTTGCTGTTTAATTTTCCTTCCTTATTTTCTCAGACAAGAGTACAAATTAGGCAGTGGTGGAAGTTCTTAGTGAGGGCAACATACTTGGGATTCCTTTCCTATTACAATGCTAGAAAGACATTTGTTGGAGATTAAGTGCTGTCACCCTGGAACCTCTGATCAAGGGACAGAGCTATAGTGATAGAAATTGGCTACAGTTGAATGAAGGGGTTTCCCCACCCCACCTCGCTTAGCCTTTCTAGTCTCCCATGGAACTCCAGGGAAGCAATTTGAAAAAAGCATGGCCTCTGCCCAAACTATTAAATGTCCTTGCCCAACAAATGTTTGCTCCTGTCTTTTCTACAGCTATGAAATCTGGATTGACTGCAGTATTTTAGTGAAGCAGTCCTACTTCAACATCTATATTGTCATTGCAGGAAAATCCTGTCAAATAATGTTTTAATGTTGTAGTTCAGCTTCTCTGGAAAGCATCAGGTTAGAGATGCTGTAGAGCTCATCAGAGAGATATTTTAGAGAGTAATCTAAGAACAGTAGCAAAGACATCAAATCTCTCTGAGATTTCTGCTTCTATAGATGCGGCTTGTTGTATCTCAAACTGTGAAATCTTTGAAGTTCCCAATAGTCAACCTCAGTGTGTGAATAACTTTTTGTTTCCACCCTTAGAGATGAAAACTGTTATGTTTGCATGAAGAGACAGACGCGGAGTGCTTCAAGCTCTTTAGTTTATTAGTGACTACAGCTCAGAACGGACCCGCTTTGGCTGGGCTGCAGCTGCTACTTATAGCCAGCAGCCGCAGTTGACAGCCAATCAGAGTGCAGGGTTTCCCCGCACTTTTTAAACCAATCATTTCTAACATTTTACAAGAACAGTTCAAACTAAACCAATGACTTCAAACCTGCATACATAACACCCCTCCCCACCAGGTTCAGTCCATACTCAAACCCCATCTATCTAATGTATTCTTTTAAATAAGTGGGGCTCTTACGTGTACGTTGAGACCTATGTGGTTCAGATGCTTTAAGGTTCTCACCCAGTGAGAGAGGAAATGTGTCTGCTGACATTTCCATACTTGGACTTCTAGTAATAGAAGAACCTGTTTGGTTGCTACAACCTGGTCTCTCCTCCCAATCCATCTCCAACCCAATGTCAGCAGTGATGTACAGTCTTCCACTTGTAAGAGTGGAAGTGATGTACAGTCAGGTAGTGATGTACAGTCTTCCACTTGTAAGAATGGATTTTGGCATTGTGACAGGTTTTGGGACGGTTCCTGTTGTGTTGGCTTGTTACACATGGGGTTGATTCTTGCTTGCTGATTATCCTCATGATCCTCCCCTTCCCCCCTAGATGAGGTACTAGGTATGGGAACCAGAGAGGAGCAATTGCGATGTTCCTGAGGTAATCTGGATCTAAGCTGATCAATGTGCCTGCCCAGAGGACACTATCCTCTGTTTGTACCCTGTAAGACCTAGGGCCTGTGATTTGGGTTATCTCAGCAGGAATCCATAATGGTTCACCCATAAGGTTCTTAGCATAAACAGAATCACCCACAGTGAATGTGCAAATTTTGCTAGTGGAATCTAGTGGTGTGTTGGTTCGTAAGTGGGATGAAGGGGTCAAGGGGAGACCTGAGTTTCCTACCCATCAACAACTCTGCTGGGGATAAGTTAGTTGATGGGTTAGGATGATATGCTGGACACTGAGTAGTTTTCAACTTTCTCAGTGATGTCCCCAGGACCCAATGCTGAAGTTTTCATTGGTAAAGCGTACCATCGTTCAGCCGGCCGTTAGCGAAGGGTGCCCAGGGGCTTTCAGGGCATGTCTGATACCCTGCTGTGCTAGATATGATTCAAAAAGGTTGGATGTAAATTGAGGACCATTGTCAGAAATGAGGACATCAGGTAACCCGTGAGTTACAAAAAGCTTTTTAAGCTGTTTGATGACAGCTTCAGCTGTGGTGGACCATAGGGATAACCTCTAGCCATTTGGAATATGCATCTACTATAATAAGGAAAGTGTGCCCTCTGGTAGGGCCAGCAAAGAATGTGAATCATGACCATGGCCCCCATTCCCATTTTTGGGGCGAGAGGTGGGGCAGGCCTGACTTCTGACAGTTGGGACAGGATGCAACCCAGTGTTCAACCATTTTGTCAATACCTGGCCACCATACATAACTCCTGGCCAATCCCTTCATTCTGACAATTCCGGATGACCCTCATGTAACATTTCCAAAACCTCTTTTTGTAGTTTTGCAGGAATAACCACCCTGTTACCCCACAAAATACATCCTCTTAATACAGATAATTCAGTTTGCCTGGATTTAAAAGGTTGGGCAAGTTGAGGTAGATCTTGAAGTGGCCAACCTTTCATAATCCAGCCTATAATAGGCCAATAAAGTGTCTTTGGCAGTCTCTCTGGCAATTTCAGCAGCGTGTACTGGAAGCTTGGCAACAGTTTCTAGAAAAAAGGTGTACATCTCAGGGGCAGGATCCTCAGCGTGTGAAGGAAGTGGGCAGCGACTCAAAGCATCTGCATGCCCAATGTCTTTTCCAGCCTGTGGATGAGTTTGTATGAATAAGCAGCAAGAAATTCAGTCCATCTCAGCATTCTTGGTGACAGGATCGTGGGTGTTGGTTTGTCTCCTGCCACAATGCCTAAAAGAGGTTTGTGATCTGTGACAATAGTAAATGTTCTCCCATATAAATACTCATGGAATTTCTTGACAGCTGCAACAATTGCCAAGGCTTCCTTGTCCAGTTGGCTGTAGTTTCTCTCTGCTTTAGTCAAGGTCAGAGTAAAATGCAATAGGGCTTCTCTCGCTGGGAAGCCTGTGGCTCAACACACCCCACAAAGGGGATGCATCACAAGTCAGTGCAACAGGCAAATTCTCAGAGAACTGTATCAGTACAGAATCAGAAGTGATTTGTCTCTTAATAGTGTTAAATGCAGCTTGTTCTTTTCTGCCCCAGACCCACGCAGACTTTTTGTCTAATAATCTGTGCAGTGGTTCTGCAATGGTTGCCTTTGAGGTAGGAACATGTGATAAAAGTTAATGAGTCCAAGGAGGGCTTGCAAATCTGTTTTACATTTTGGTCTGGGGGCTTCTTTGATTGCCTGAACCTTGGCATCTGTGGGGTGGATACCATGTTGTCAATCATATAGCCCAGAACTCAACCTTGTCAGTTCTAAGAGTGCATTTTTCTTCCTTTGACTTTTAACCCCACTTTTTTAATCTGGTAAGGACTTCTCTGAGTCTCTCTTGTAACTGAGTGTCATTTTCAGCAGAGATTAACACATCATCAAAGTAAGGTACTACCCCTGGCAGTCCTTGGAGCATCCTTTCCATAAGGCTTTGGAAGATGCCTGGCACCACGCTTACTCCAAACTGTAACCTTTTATTTGAAAGCACCTCTATGAGTCACAATGGTTTGGGCCTCTGCAGTGGCATCATCAAAATTGTTGATATGCCTGGGCCAGATCCAATTTGGCAAAGACTGTACCCCTGCCCAGTGAATGGAGTAAATGATGCACCACTGGAACTGGATATGCTCTGTTGAGCGCATGGTTCAATGTCCCCTTATAGTCTCCACAGATTCTCACAGACCCATCAGTCTTGACTGGTGTGACTATGGGTGTCTCCCACCTGGAATGGTCAGTGGGCTCTAAAACTCCTTGAGCTATTAGTTTATCTAATTTTGCATCAATTTTTTCCTTTAAGGCAAATGGGACCCTTCTGGGCTTTAAACTTGGTGGCACCTTGGGATCTAGACTGAAAGTGATAGGGGTCCCCATATACCTGCCCAATCCTTCGCTGAAGACCTCTGGAAACTCAGACTTCAAGGCCTCCTCCCATTCAGTGTTGCTCACGTGATTGATGCCAGTCACCTCGATGCCCAGCGGGTTGAACCACTCAAGTCTCAGCAAACTTGGGCGATCCTTGTCCATGATGGTCAGGGGCAAGCGTTTGGTGTGGCCTTTGAACTTCACGTTGAATTCTCTTGTTCCAACTACTGGAATCTTGTTCCCTTGGTAGTCTTTAAGAGTCAGTGCTTGCTTCTTGAAGTGATTCTTCTGAATGTTTGGGAGTAGTCTGTGAATAGTGTCCCATGACACCATAGATAGATATGAACCTGAGTCCACTTCCATTTGGCAAGACCTTCCTTCAATAAGTACCTGGACATGTACTTTTCTGTTATTGATAGAAGATGAATGACCAATAGTTACTGTCTGATGAGTTTCATTCTTCCCCTTTGCTTCTGTGCTGCCCCCCTTTCTCACTGAGATTGTTGGGTTTGAATTCTTTGTCTTTGTTTGCAGGAAATTTCCTTCTGTTGGGTGGAATTCTGGATGATTTGCAGACTCTTGCTAGGTGTCCTCTTTTTTCACAATGGAGGCAAATGGTGTCTAAAAACTTGCATTCAGTGTGGGGGTGGCTTCTCCCACAACCTCTGCAGTAGAAATCTTGCCTCTTCCTATCCAAGTCTTTCTTTTTCCGCTCCATTCTGAGTCTGTAAATTCCCTCTTCCACCTCACTGCAATCTGATTCAGAATCTAGGTCATCACAATGGTTTGTGGTAGACTTTTCTCCATCAGAATGGTTTGTGGCCCTGTTCATCTTCCTCATGGCTGCTGCTGAGGACTTGGTAGCTTCTGCTGAAGAAGCTTCTTCTATGGCTTCTTTTAGCGTGATCTTAGGTTTCATTAATAACTTACTCTGTAATACCTTGTCTTTAAGGCCCAGAACAAATCGATCACACATGGCCTCTTCTAAATTGTTAAATTCACAAGCACCCCCAATGTCTCTTAAACTTGCCATGAAGTTGTTTACATTTTCGTTTTCCCCCTGATCCCGACGGTAAAACTCGTGTCTCTTAATGAGGGATGATACTTGTGGCACGTAATGGGCTCTTAACAGCTTTTCCAAGTCAGGCCAGTCCATTACCTTCATGTCTGCAGCTCCCGCCAATGCCTTCACCATCTTGAAAACTGCCGGACCGCAGTACATAAGAAAGACCGCCCTCTTCCGCTTCTCAGAAATGTCGGCTAGATCGTTTACTTCCAGATACATTTGGAAACAATCTGCATATGACTCCCAGTCTTCTGCCATCGGATCGAACGGGGCTGGGGGGGTGTTCAGCGCAGCCATCTCGCTCTTCTTCTGTTCCGCGTTGCCTTCTTCTTCAGGGGAATCCCACCTTCATCACCAGTGTTATGTTTGCATGAAGAGACAGACGCGGAGTGCTTCAAGCTCTTTAGTTTATTAGTGACTACAGCTCAGAACGGACCCGCTTTGGCTGGGCTGCAGCTGCTACTTATAGCCAGCAGCCGCAGTTGACAGCCAATCAGAGTGCAGGGTTTCCCCGCACTTTTTAAACCAATCATTTCTAACATTTTACAAGAACAGTTCAAACTAAACCAATGACTTCAAACCTGCATACATAACAAAAACTGTGTTTAAATGGGGATTGTAGGTTGCCCAAGGGAGAACAACATGGTAACAAAACTAAGTCTGTAACAATCATAGCTGGAGCCTGGAGGTTTTGGTAAATAGTTATTGTGGTACATAGCAGGCAGAATTCTTGCAAAACATTGTTCAGCAGTAGCAGAAGATACAAAACTCACTGGTTCTTAATCATTTCTAGAGCAAAATAGATGTGTTGAGCTGACTAGTTAGCTATTTTCTGAGATACACAAGCCAAACTCAAGAATGTCTTTGTCTTGGCAGTGCACAAAGTGGGTAGCCATTTGTCCATTTTGATTCCTGTGCTAATTAGATGGTTGACCCTATAGCTTAAACATCCCGTTTCAAATCTAAGATTCTATAAACTGGAAGTTCTTTTTGCATCCTATAATTTCCACTGTCAATTTAATCCAGACCTCCTGACACAACACAGAAGATAAAGGCACAACAATTATAATAGAAAAGGTTTGCAGTGAGTTGATAGGGAGTTTGAGAATGTCTGATATTCCTTCCCAAGAAAGCAGAATGCTCCCAAAGGAATTGGATGGACACAACAATATAGCTAGGCAGAGGCTAAGATTTTGCTCTACACTGGAATCCAAAGATGGAGTGAATGTTCATGGGGTCAGAAAATTGTGCAGACAGGTGGGTAACCAAAACTACCAATAAGAATTGCCATATCAAATATGCAAAATGTAGGCTTTTAAGGAATTCTTTATGTTTAGTTCAAACTAAAACTATGGGTAATCAGTTTCACCAAGTAAAATCCACAGGGCCAGGAGAACAAACATTTGGGCAATCGCCATGATTAGTGTGAGTAAACACTGAGAATGCAACAGCTAGCGCCATACTACAGAAATGAATGAATGAATACACTATAAGCACTTTATTCTTCTCACATAATTTCTTCTCAGTGACATTATTGAGCAGGCTGTAGAAAACAAACATCGTTAAATGAGAAAAGAAGAGCAGGCACCTGCTTAATTCCCCACTGCAACATTTTCCAGTGACGAATGCTCCCTAAATGGATTTAGCTTTTGAAAAGAAGTCAGAGAGAAATTTGATGTGGCCCCCTGACCCCGGGTAAGCACATGTATCTTCACCTGTCACATAACACACTGGCACTTGCTTACTTTTCTGCAAAGACTATTGATTTTGCTTATTGGCTGCAGGCTAGTCCATAAAGAACAAATTACAAAGTCAGAGGTCTACAGTTAGCAATTGCTTGCATGATAACAGGGAACTCAGCAGTATTTGCACCATGTGGTATCCACAAACTCACAAATGCAGGCAAACCAAAAGCATAGGCCACCCATGTAATGATTTTTCTTTTGTTAAATAAACAGTGCACACCCTCTTTTGTTCTCCCATCTCAATAAACTAGATAGGTGGTGGTTTAATCTATGCCCACAGTTTAAAAGAGAGTGAGAGAGAGAGATTAAAATCTACACACACACACACATGCATGCACATAATAGAAATGGTTAAGATACTTTAACCTGAATCTTTCAAATTTTAAATATTTTCTCAGTAGATTTGCTATGCCATTTGTCCATTGTACAAAGGCCAGTGAGAGAAAACCAGTGGATTAAGTGAATACAAATATGAAGTTTTGGGTTAATTACATTTTCTCTGAGTTAGTATTTTAGAAACGCTGAATCAAAAGCTCACGTCTGAATGTTTACCACTGCATAGAAATCAAACAGATTACGTATCTTGCAATAGAGATAATGAAGCATTGCTTTGAGAAAAAAGAAAACCAAAGAAAGAATTCAGGTAACCTTATTGTGTACTATTGTACTGTATGTTACAAGAATGCACAGGTGAGAAAAAAGTAATCAGGTTTGTAGCCATGCATGCATATGTATTCTTACTTGGTCCATGAAAAGAAAATCCTTAATTATGCATAACTAAAGAAGGAACCACTTCTTTATTACATGATGTATGAAACTATGAGCATGTAATCTTCATTTCCCAACACACTTTCAAAACAACATCTGAACATGTGTGTGTGTATACATACATACATATATACATACATACATACATATCTCCTATGAACGAATATGGTTTTTTTTCAAGTATGCATTGGTAATGATTTGCATTCTTCTATCTCTTTTAGCATACACACATATAAAGACTACTGTATAGATTATTTAGAGCACTAAAATGAACTGAATGCAAAAGAGAACAGAAATCTCAATGAGAAATAGTGCAGAATGCCATTTATGAATGCAAATAATTGTACCAAAATCTGCGCAGAATCTCCTTACCTATCTATAAGGGGACTAAATAGTCAAAGGCCACACTTTTCTCATTGTCATCATGTGTTTAGTTCGCTTATTTAGAAATCCCCATCTCAGAATACCTCTCTACAAGTGAGAAGCAGAAATCAAGCCACATAACTGCTTTAGATTTCAATAGCGTTATCTGCAGTTATCACATTAGAATTCCTTCATAAAAAACACTATGTCAGAAGTATGAAAATGTTATCTGTTGCTTACAGATATGTGATGCCTTTGAAAGATATGTAATGAAATCTATACCCACATAATATAATTTATCTCTGAGATATTAAAATAACTACTTGCACTCTAAATTCTGTTTATTTGATCTTATTTATAATATTTTGGACAGTCAGTTAAATGCAGCATTATTTATTGTACTCTTATTCCAACTAGACAGATTGACCTACATAGCTTCATTATCAGTAGGCTTGGGCTGAATCTGAAATTCTTAAGAATGCTTCCATTCAAGACACAAATTCTATAATATTTTAAATTGTGCAACACATTTTACATAACACTTACATGATGAGTACCTTATTAAATTCAAATAATATTTTGCTTTGAAAAACAATATAGAGAATAGAAATTTATAGTTCGAAAAACAGATTTTCAAGGCATTACTGTGACCTACCTTATTTTTCTTTCTGTTTTGATAAGTTCGTGAATGGAGGTGCTACTTTTTAATCATTGACAACCAATTTCATTGTGTATGTTAACCATTACAGTATTTCAGTTACTGTTGCTGTATTGGACTTTTCCCAGAGTGCTCGTAAGTGTCTCCTTAAAGATATAGACTTGACATTTCCATGCAGTGTATTATTGGCCGGTGCTGGCAGAAATCAAGGGATCATGCATTTGTCACAAAAGCGAATGCTTGCTGAGCATGATGTAAAAGACGGAGTGCTTGTGAGAGGCTGGCAGCATCTGCTGACTGCTTTATATGCCAGCTGGAAAAATGGCTCAGTTACTGAAGCTACTCATTCCCCTGGTGAGTTCTCCCTCCCTGCGCTCACTTCAAAACCAATAAACTCCAACTCGTGGCCTTTTTCTGGTGTCAAATGGATGGAACAAGTTTGTCATCACCCAGTACGAGGAGCAGCCACGAGCTGGAACATCTTCCACAATGATTACTGTTACTAATTCTGCTGAGAAATATGCAGAGCATCTGCACGGGGAATTCAATGAAGTGTAGCCAAAATAGAACTTGCTTTTATGCCCAAGCTCCTGGTGCCCGGGTTAAGACAGCACAAGGCAGATCATATGACTTGAGCCATTTCAATTCCTCATCACTTTTCATGGGAGAACAGCAAAGTGCTGATCCTGGAATAAATCTGCTGAGGGAATACAGATAAAAAAATCTGCAGGTGTGACTTTAAAACAAGCAAAGCATTAAATATACAAGCCTGTTATTTTAACAGGCTGAAATTATGAGAGAGCAAAGACCCTATTAACATTTATCCAAATAGCTCAAACATTGTAAGATGAATGATTCAATCTAGGTTATCAAAATCCATATCATTATTAAAGGTTGGTCAACTTATGCAGAAAGTGCAGATCTCTGACAAATGCAGTACACATTAGTGACATGTAACAGACAAGTGTTATTCCTTCTCATGAGAAACTGGCAGGTTTGAATTATATATCCAACCCAGCCTGTCTCATCCTTGGAAAGATTTAACTAACCTTTCATGAAAATAGATTGGTAGCTCCAATCAATGTATGTGCATGCGATATAGCCACAATCACATTTATTTATTTATTTATTTATTTATTTATTTATTTATTTATTTATTAATTATTTGAACTTGTATGCCGCCCCATCTCCAAAGTCTCGGGGCGGCTCACAACTAAAAAAAACAGTAACAATAAATACTTAAAAAGAGATTAAACCAGATTTAAAAGCCCAAATACAAAAACTAAAATTTACAATAGTTATATAATTAAAAATCTCATCCCCCCTCAAAGGAGGGGTCACAGCCCGGGTTGGTCAAACAACCAGGTCTTCAAGTCATGGCGGAAGGTGTGGAGGTCAGGGGCCAGGCGGAGCCCCAAGGGCAGTTGGTTCCAGAGGTCAGGAGCCACAACAGAATAGGCTCGTCGCCGGGGGACCGCCAGCTGACATTGGCTTGCGACAGGATCCCGAGGAGTCCTTGTCTATGTGCTCGCACAGGGCAGCTGGCATTCGATATCGGCAGAAGACGCTCCCTCAAATATTGAGGACCCATGTCGTGAAGGACTTTGTATGTTAAAACCAAAACCTTGAATCTCACCCAGAGCAACCGGCAGCCAATGCAGACCGCGCAGGAGGGGGGTAATATGGGAGAATTGGGAAACTCCCATCACCACCTGCACGGCCGCATTCTGCACCAGTTGCAATCTCCGGATGGTATGCAAGGGCAGTCCTAAATAGAGAGCGTTGCAGTAGTCGAGTCTAGAGGTGACAAGAGCATGGGTGACTGTGCGCAGGGCATCTCGGTCCAGAAATGGGTGAAGTTGACGAACAAGGCGGAGCTGGGCAAAGGCCCCCCTGGCGACGGCCCCCACCTGCTCCTCCAACTGGAGCCGTACATCCAGGAGGATGCCCAGATTCCGCACCCTATCCACAGGGGGCAACACCTCTCCCCTATGGCCAAAGATGGATATTCCTGATGGGCCGAGATGCCGGTATGCACAGCCACTCAGTCTTGGCCGGGTTGAGTCAAAGCATGTTCCTGCTCATCCAAATCCGTACCACATCCAAACACCGGGTCATCAGGGAGAGGGCATCACTGATCTGGTTTGGGGTGGAAATGTACAGCTGGGTGTCATCTGCGTACTGATGGAATCTCACCCCAAAACCCCGGATGATCTCACCCAGCGGCTTCATGTAGATGTTAAATAGAAGAGGGGAGAGGACCGACCCCTGAGGGACCCCACAAGAGAGCACCCTCGGGGTCGATCTCAACCCCCCCACCAACACCGATTGCGACCGCCCTGAGAGGTAGGAGGCGAACCACTGAAGAACAGTGCCCCCCATTCCCAACCCCTCGAGGCGTCGCAAAAGGATGCCATGGTCGATGGTATCGAAAGCAGCTGAGAGGTTAATAGGACCAGGACAGAGGAAAACCCCTGTCCCGGGCCTCCAGAGATCATCCATCAGCGTGACCAATGCCGTCTCTGTGCTGTAACTGGGTCGGAAGCCCGATTGATACGGATCCAGGTAGTCCGCTTCATCCAGGAAAAGTGGAAACTGCTGGGCCACCACACTCTCAACAACCTTCGCCAAGAAGCGAGGTTGGAGACTGGACAAAGTTGTTTAACACGGTCGCCAGGGCAGGCGAGGGTCCACCACCAAGGGACACCCTCTGAAGTGGACAACTCAGCCGCTGCATAATCCTGTCCACTTCATCCACGGAAACAGGATCGAACTCATCCCAGATCACACTGGCCAGACTGCTTGCACCCCCCTGCCCAGACCACTGAAAATCAGAGGACAACCCATCCCGAATCCGAGCGATCTTGTCCGACAGATGTTGACCAAACTCCTCAGCCCTTCTAATGGGTCCGCCCCTCCCTCTATACAAAGGAGAGAGCTGGTGACCTGAAACAGGGCAGCTGGGCAGTTATCTGCAGACGCTATGAGGGTGGAGAGATAAGATCTCCTCGCCGCTCTCATAGCTACCAGGTAAGTCCTAATATGGGCTCTTAGCTGGTCTCGATCGGATTGGGAACGGTGGACCTCCACCTGCTCTCTAAGCCCCTCTGACGATGCTTCATCTCCCGGAGCTCCTCGGTATACCAAGGAGCCATCCGGGATCCACGGCGTGTGAGGGGATGAATGGGGACAACTCTGTCGAGGGCAACTGACGCAGCCTGTTGCCAAGCGGCTACCAGATCCTCGGCAGAGCTGTGTGCAAGGGAGGAGGGAAAAGGCCCCAGTTCTGCCTGGAACCTCTCAGGGTCCATCAGGCATCTGGGGGGAACCATCTAAGTGGCTCCTCCTCCCAGCAGTGGGGGTGGCCTGTTGGAAGACCAGCCGCAGGAGATAGTGATCAGACCATGGAATGGGCAATGCCGTAAGAATGGCTTGCCCTGTGTCACTACGCCACTGTTCAGAGACAAAAACTAGGTCAAGAGTGTTCCCCCCCTCATGAGTCGGGCCTTGAATCAGTTGGGTCAGGCCCATGGCTTCCATAGAAGCCATGAATTCCTGGGACAAACCCGACGCCCCCCCCAGGGAGGGCAGATTGAAGTCCCCCAGGACTATAAGGCCTGGGAACTCCACCGCCACCCCCGAGAAGAGATCGAGAAACCCAGGCAGGGCCGCTGCCACACAGCTGGGGGAAAGGTATGCGAGCAGCAAGCCCACATGACCATTAGGCCCCCACCTCAAGAGGAGGGTCTCACACCCACCTATCTCTGGAACCACGACCTCCCTTGGAAACAGGGTCTCCCGAATAACCACAGCCACCCCACCACCCCTCCCCTGGGCCCGTGGTCGGTGGAAAACCTGAAAACCTGGAGGGCACAAATCAACCAGAGGGACACCTCCCTCCGGGCCCAACAAGGTCTTGGTGATGCAGGCCAGGTCCACAGCCTCCTCCTCAATAGTCTCACAGAGGAGGGAAGACTTATTAGCCACGGACCTGGCATTAAAATACACCAACCTAAGCCCAGGGGTCCCACTTCCCGAGCCCCTAGGGAGGAGGCCATAGGGTTGGAGCGTGCCACTGCACAGAGATGGCGGGTACATGCTCCCGGCACATGATCTGGCCCTATGCCTCGATGTCTCCTGCCAATTCCAACCACCCTGGGAATCGCGGTCCCCACCTCGCACCTCGGGGCCCTGTCGCCCCAGCCCCCACCCCCAACCACACACGGGCTGCAAGAGGGCCCCTCCACCCCCTCCCTAGTCCCTTAAGACGACCAATTAAAAATGTTAAAAACCTCCCCTTCCGAATTAAGCGTAATTTAAAACCCTTGGTCATGCTATGCCCCCTCTCGGGAATAAAAACCCATCATCAAGGAGGGGCTTTGACAGTACAGCAGGCCATCTCAGGGACAGGGGAACACCCCTGAATGCCCGCAGCTCAAGAGAAGAATAGATGTATCCCATAGTGGTCATTGCTAGGGAGAGATCAAGTCCAGGATAGATGGTAATGATTCAGGTCACATGGTCAGTCAGTTCTAGAGCCAGAAAACAGTGGGAGCCTCTCAACCCAGGTGGCACTCTCACTACCCACCGGGAGGTGAGTCCCACAATCTCTGACATGGTCCAGCCTCCTCTCTCTCACAGAGGAGGACAGTCATCAGGTTAGCTCCAGACAAGGGGGCCAAACACCACTGTTCTCTCACCCCAGTGGTAGTGGTCAAACATGGAGTGCTCCCACCACACCATGTAGTCCCCAAGGCAAACTGAGACATCTGGGGGGGAGGAAAGATGGTCCAGGCATGGTAGATGGCCACTAAGGGCCCAATGTCTCCACCAGCCAATCGTCTCTGCTTGCATCCTCCAATATGAGTTGCGTCAGGTGGATGAACTACAGGTGCAGAAGCCGAGGCCACCGAGACCACCGAGACCATAGGGCCGCAGGCGCCGCACCCTCGCCATCGTGCCAGGGCGCCAGCCAAGAAAAGTCCCGGGCCGGCATCACTGTCGCAGCCAAAACTCCACAACCCAGGGAAACATCCTGGTTTGGACGATGGACCTCCCAGCGAGCCATACAAGCCGTAGAAGCTGCCGCTGTTGACATTCCGGCCCGGCAAAAATGCCCTGGGTAGGACGGCAAGCTTCTAGCGCGAACAGCGTAGGCCATGCAAGCCCCAGCCTCCAGGCTCCAGGCGCGAATGCTGGCCCCAGGCTCCAGGCTCCAGGCTCCAGGCTCCAGGCTCCAGGCTCCAGGCTCCAGGCACAAGAACTAGCTCCAGGCTCCAGGTTCCAGACTCCAGGTGCAGACACTGGCTCCAGTTACAGACACTGGCTCCAGGCTCCACTGGCTCCAGGTACAAACACTGGCCCCAGGCTCCAGGCTCCAGTCCCAGGTGTGAGCTCCTGGCTCCAGGCCCAGGCTGAACACCGCCAAGGCTGCCAGGACCACAGGCCAACACCGCCAAGGCTGCCAGGACCACAGGGCCATGCGCCATTGAGTGGCATCCACTGGGAAAGAAGAAACCCCTGGCCGGCGTCGCTGTCCCCGCCACACAAGCCGCCAATGTTCAAATCACAGCCCAGGGGAAACACCCTGGGTAGGGCGGCAAACCTCAAGCGCAGCCCGCGCAGCCCATACAGGCTCCAAGTGCGAGCAGCGCAAACAGCATGGGGCGAACAAGGCCGCCGAAGCCGCTGGGGCTGCACCCTCAGCCATCGCGCCGCGCAGCACCAGCCAGTAGGTAAAAAGCTCCCCCAACCAGCGTCGCCGGCATCACCGCCAATATCCGACCCAGGGAAAGACACCCTGGGTCGAACCGCTGCTAGGGCCATCTCTATGGAGCTAGCAAGCCCCCCGAACGACCGAACCTGGGGGTCTCTCCACAGCTCCATTAGCATTTATCTCCTCCGAGACGCCATAACCCTGCACATGCGCATAACCATACTTTTATCGGAATGGCCTAAAGAAAACAAAAAACACCAAGATAGTAAGAAGTTCAGATAAACATAATGATTATATTCAGATGAGGCTACTTTGGGAACACTCAATAACTTTGGGCCACTGACATTTAAAATACAGGAGGTTAGAATAATAGCATTTTTTTCTCTTTCATTTGTGATGTAAATGTAGAATACGTACACATTTCTGAGAAAACCTTCAACTGATGCAGTCAATTTGTTTCCACTGAGTTTTAACTCCTCCTGCCTTTTATATAGTATTATGGGTATTTTCAATAGCTATTTGAAAATACACAGAATTAGCATGAAAGTATACCATAGGGCCAGGCCACTTGTGGGATCAACTTTATCCCTTTATTTCTGCTTACTTTACCAGATCTAGCAGAAAGGGCAAGCTCTGGCACTCTTAGAATTAAGCAATGACATCTTGTTGGATCCAGAATTGGCAGCAACTGACCTGTGGAACATCATCCCCTCAGTGATTTGGTTGATCTCCATCTTGTTAGCCATTTGCAAGGCATTATAAGACCTGGCTGTTTCCCCAGGCATTTGGGTGGGACTCTGTTGCTTGTCAAGGTGCTCTTTTCTGTGAATGGGTTATTGTTTATCTTTGGGCACCCAAGGTTATATGTCATGGTTTTCAATGTTTTAATCCTTTAAATCAGTGGTTGCCAACCAGTGAGCCGGGGACCACTGGTGGTCCGTGAGAAAATTTTGGTGGTCCACAGAGAAATGTCACCCTCAAAGCAATTAATCCAGGCTGCGTGGGAACACAAGGCTGAGCTGCCCACATGGCCGATGGAAACACAAGGCTTGCATCACTTGCATTGCAAACAACACAAGGTAGTGAGGGAGAAAGGGCAGAGGGGGGAACTTGCCCCATTCACCCCGTGCGCCTGGCCTGGTTACTGGGCTGCTTCTTTCCACTTCTTTCTTCTTCTGCTTTTCGCTGCACACAAAGAAAGCAGCAAAGTCTTTCTTCTCTCCCAAACTCCACCAGAAATGAGTCTTTGGGACCCTGCAAGGCATCCTGCTCCAAGAAGCTGCGCCGGCATGACAAGTCTCACAAAGACTCATTTCTGGTGGAGTTTGGGGGAGAGAAAGAAAGGTTTCTGCTGCTTCTGCTACTTTCTTTGCATGAAGCCAAAAGTCTCTCTCTCTCTCCCTCTCTCTCTCTCTGGCCCTCTGAATTCAGAGCTGGAGATGGTATCTTGTGATCCCAAATAAAGAATGATCTATCAGTAGGAAAATGGGATGGGGAATTTTCCTGCAGACTTTTTGGGGTTTTTCCCCAGGGTCTCTGGTCCACGGGATTTAAAATTATGAGTTTGGTGGTCCCTGAGGTCCAAAAGGTTGGCGACCCCTGCTTTAAATCCACCCAGAGTTACAGTACTTGTGTCAGTGGGCTCTTATATAAATAATGGAAGTGAAGAAATAAATAAGCACATCAAAATTTGCAATGGCATGCTAAAACCAAATGTTTTCAGAAGTTTGCATGAGCTCCTCCCTGCATGTCACTGCCCCCACATGTGACTAGAAGTCGGCAGAAACAGTAAACGCTACTTCAGGGACCATGGTGAGAAGGAATCTTTATGCTGTTTACATACTGCATGGTGGAACATTCCAGCTCACCCTTCCAATTATCCAGTCATTCATTTCCCCCAGATATATTCTTTATTGGATTTCACTTGTTCCCCAGACCTAGAAGTCGGCAGAAACAGTAAACACTACATCAGGGACCATGGTGAGAAGGAATCTTTATGCTATTTACATACTGCATGGTGGAACATTCCAGCTCACCCTTCCAATTATCATAGTCATTCAATTTCTCCAGAAATATTCTTTATTAGGTTTCACTTGCTCCCCAGACCTTAGAAATTGGAACCCCACAATTACCACCAAGATTTTTATTCCATATTTTCCAAACCTTGGGATTTTACTGACTGCTAGCTTTGAATTTTGAAATAGATGGTTCTGTTTGGGCTCTATATGGAATGCTCTTGGAAAATTAGTCCATAAACAAGAAACAGATCTGATCAGAAATGAGAACTTTGTGTGTGTGTGTGTGTGTGTGTGTGTGTGTGTATGTGTAGGTAGTAGGGAATTATGGAATACAGGAATGAAATTGCCTGTTCTTGAGTATTGCCTCAATAGCTTTGACTATCATTTTTCTTTGAGTTTTATTAGCTTTAATTTCAGTTCCTGCATCTGCCTCATCTACACCTTTGGTAAGTGCTGGCAAACATGTTCTTGATGCTTGGGAAGGAAGCTAATCTGTTTCCCTACATAGCAAAGAATTCTGTGGAATGGCGGAGGAGGGAGGAGGAGGAGGAGGAGGCTGGATTGAATCTTTTTTTGCCATTAAGGCTATTTGTTGCTCAGTTGAGGTAATGGTACTTACAGCGATCAAAAAAAAGCAAAATATTTAGCTCACAGAGCCATATAAAATACCAGAATTCTAACCACGTGTTGCAAAAAGCTCAAATAAGGGAGTGCAAAATTGCCTAATCTATCCTAAAAAGCTTCTGTTGAAAAAAGGTACATGGGTAGGATTCAGTTTAAATCTGTAACAGGTTACTGATAGTCATACAAGTTAATTATGGGTAACTTAAATCCCATTCGTTTCAATGGATGTACTAAGCAAATCTAGCAGCCAAATGATTTGGAGTTGATAACTTTAAAAATATTGTAACCTTTCTGAAGCAAAGCAAAGAGACCATCTCTGTCTTCTGGTTTTGAGCAAATGAAAAGTTCGCTCAAGTCCTTTACAACTAACTTTCAGAAAACTAATACATTTAATGGCCATGCACATGAAAAAGGCTTGATAGTGGTCATTAATAACTGGAGTGAAATTTCACTCTATCGATCATCAGTATAATGATAAAAAATTACTTCCTAAAACCAATTATCTTTTTGTTTCCATAGGTGTTTATTTTTATCTTGGTACAGAATAATTCCTTTGATGCTTTCATTGATATGAAATATTTCCATATTATTTTAGTCATTGATGGTAGGTGGTAGCAACTTCCCATTTTAGGCACCAGTTAATCAGGTGGTGCTCAAAATATCTGATGTGAAGTCAGTCTGTCCTGATCATATTTTTTCATCTTAATGCTTCAGATTTGCTCCAGTGATTTTTGCTGTAAGATATAAAATATGATCTTTATTAAAACTGATAAAATAGTAGAATTGGAAACTGCAAAAGAGGTTGAGGAATCCTTTTTAAGCAAAAGCAATGCATAAATGTTGAGAGATTACTCTGTTTTGTCCTGTCCAAAAAGTAAGTTTTCCTTATATGTAAGGCAGATATAAGTATATTTTGCCTCAGCTGAAATACAGATTCTATAGTACATGTAGTTTTTTGTTTGTTTACTTCCTTGTTTCATTCTATATTTGGAGGCTCAGTTTAAACTTCCCAGGAACAATAAACATCTCTAAACTATTTGAAACCATCTGCAATTTGAACAAAGGAACTTTTCAATAAATTTATTGATTAAGCATATTTCTGAAATAAGGCAGAGTTTCTGTTTTCAGGCTCATCACAATTTGAAGTAGAGTTCTCATTTTCCTATTCTTATGCTAAATTCATCACATTTTTGCATTCTTTCTCATAATTTTACTCCTGCTTTTTTCATCATTGCTGTATGACATAGTTGATGAATGACTATGTTTATGGAAGGAAAGAATTTTGATGGTTATACTGATCCATCTACCATAATTCTTGTTTCTTGATTTGACAAACCATAGCCTAGGCTATGGTTTATCTATAACAGCAATCTGATTTCTAGACAATTACTTTCTAATCTAAGACATTTGTACTAAAGCTATGCAAAATTTTAAGAAGAGAAAAATCTAAAACTTAAAGTTTCCAACAAGATGCCTTTTCATGTTTCTAGTTTTCTAAGAATGAAATAAATGTTAATATATTGAAAACAGAGCAATGTTCTCTATTATTTTTATCATTACATTTTTTCAAGAAAACTGTAAAATGGGAACAAGAACTTATGACAATTTAACATAGCCAGACTTCATTTCAGGGAGATGCCTGATGAATGGAATTCTTAAAATAATTGATTTTCTCCTCCTTATTATATGAAAAATGGATAATATAACATTCAGTGAAACCCTTTTAAACAAAAGGTCATTTTGTGTCCATTAAAGCAAGCATAAAATACATTGCGATGTTTAATTAATATACTATTGAAATAACTGCTTTCTAGTTAATAAGTTTACGAAATATTTTAAAAATGAAGCAAAGGAGGTTTCCTGAGATATCTAACCTTTATCCTGAACTGATTACTTAATGGAACTGCATGGCAATCAAACTTGACAATGAAATTCGATGGCTGTGTCTTTAAACAATAAATTTGCTACACTGGCTCCTTTCCTAGTTATGCAGCTATGCTGCTTCAGTATTACATTTGGTGAACGTATAGAGTGATTTGAAATGACAACTACCTCATCAAAGGCAATATCAGTCAGGCAGCCTTTCTCGAAAAAATCTATATTGACCTCACCTCCATCCAACTCTCACTGACACTTATCATTCACACTGCGATATCACATAAGCACTTTCCGATCTGCAGCTTAAGTTTTTGTAGAAGGGCAAAATTCTGTTAACTTCTGACCCACCTCTCAAATACCCAGTCCGATGCATTTCTATTCGAAACCACTGTCACATTTTCCAAGCTCCTGAACTGTCTTTCCTTGCTCTAGGATACTTGAATTGTACACAGCCATGTATCGGTTACTTGAAATGAAATTAAAATTAAAAACATCTCACTTCACTTCATCCAAAAAGCTTCTTCAATTCTGAACTGGACATTTTCAAAGAAAACCAAGAAAGTCCTGTTGTCTTTTGGAAAAGCACCTTTGGGCTCACTTGTATAAGAAGCACTACTGGATCAGACCAAGACTCATTTTTGTCTCAGTAGTTTGTTGATCACTCTGACCAGTGGTGAGATTGGCAGGGGAAGAATACTGTCGCGCCCCTGACCTCTGGAACCAACTGCCTTTGGAGCCCGCCTGGCCCCTGACCTCCGCACCTTTCGCCATGAGCTAAAGACCTGGTTATTTGACCAACCGGCTGTGACCGCCTCTGGGTGAGGATGGTCTTTAAGGGTTTTATAGTGCTTATATTTGGACTTATAATTTAATTTAATTGTTTTTAAAGTATTTATTGTCTTATGTTTTAGTTGTGAGCCCTGAGTCTTCGGAGATGGGGCGCATATAAGTTCAAATAAATAAATAAATAAATAAATAAATAAATAAATAAATAAATAAATAAAATCTCTATTCCCTCCCCACTCCAGGGAAGGATAGTAAAAATCTCAATCCCTTCCCACTCCTGGGGAAGGTTACTACAAAATCCCATCCCTTCCCACCCCGGTAACCTGCTTTCCAGTTCTGTTCTCCTGTGCAGGGTAACAAAGAAGACCCAGCTGATCAGCTGGGACTTGGGAGGCAGAGAATAAATGGGGCAGGGCCAGTAAGAGGTGGTATTTGCCAGTTCTCTGAATTACTCAATTTTTCTGCTACCAGGTCTCCAGAACTGGTCAGAACCTGCTGAATACCACCTCTGACTGACCAACCACATACTTCTGAGTGTTGAAAGTAGGACATGGAAACCTACTACCACCATTGTTCTCCTACAACAAATGAGGAAGAGTGCCCCAATGTGGAAACGATCTGGAGTGTGAATTTGTGAAATCCTTCATTACTAATTAATTTTAATTTTAATTTTAATTAATAATTTTAATTAATAAAAAAGTAAATATGTGGTGTATCAAGAAGTACCTCCTATGATTTAAAACTCCTTTCAAGCATTATTGGATGGCTTTTGATCTTAATATTTTGAGAGAAGAAAAACATATCCCTATCTATTTTTCCATGCCACGCATAATTCTGTACACCTCAGTCATGTCCCCTTCAGATACTGGTTTCTAACCAAAGCATCACAAACATTCTAGCTTTTTCTTATTGATAATTTGCATTGCCATTTTCTCACTTTTTCCAATTCTACTATACATTTCTTCAATTTAACAATCCA